>JASDQU010012730.1:175640-200732 GCA_032191745.1 Picea mariana | reverse complement strand
CCCTCCAAAAAATGGCATATTTTTGGATTTGTTTTTAACGGTTTTTCGACACATGGATATCTAATTTCGGTCAGGCAATTAGGGTTGTTGAATAATCTTGGTCAATGGATTAGGAGTTTTAGATGTCATGAGATCCTATATATATATATATATATATATTGTATTGTAAACAATGAAATATACAGTTAGTTGCCTAAGAGAATTAACACCCAATAACCCATGTAGCTTCCTTTGCTCATAGCTAGGGCTGCAACTTGGAACTTCAAGCCTGATTTTGAATTCAAGCCAAACGACACACACCCACCACTTAAAGAACCCACATTATGAAGCAAAGGTGAGAAGTTTTGGAGCATAGACAAATGATCTTGGCTGAGGTCTAATTTCCAATAAAATACACCCACACCCCAGTCACTCACTCTCAAGGAAAGATTCATTATTTGAAGTAAAGGCAAATAACTCACTCTGTATCCAATTTGTATAGAACATTAATAGACACACATCCCTAACCACTACCATAGTAGCATACTTATTTTCCCGCACCATAAACTTGACCAAGGATGTATGGAGGTGATGTCATTGCAATAAATTGTTATCTCATCAACTTTACATGTATTGTTTTTTGTTTGGATGATAGACACTCTTCATTATGATAAAACACGTCACGGGGGAGATAAGGTGTCGACCCCCCATTTAAATCACGAATGCCTTCTAGCAAACTGGTCCCCTTATTTGCTTTCTCATTGACGAGCTTGTTTTCCCTTGTAGGCTATGGTAAAACTTAATGCTCTTGAATTCCAGGGTCTCCAATAAGATCGTTTGGTCTAGCCTTCTATATTTGAAGTTCTTTCAAATATTTTTATGGTGTAAGGATTTTATGATTAATGATGAGTACCCTACCATTGTTTCTCTTCAAACCTCATCATCTTTCGATATTGAGAGGCCTTTATAAAAATCTATAGCTTCCATTTCATCATTAGTCGAGGTCCCAATACCCCATGAAAATGCAATTTCTTTTGTTCCTTCAATGTCAAAGATGACCCCCCAAGCCCTGACCCTCAGCCCCTTGAATATTAATGATTAATGATTATTATTAATTATTAATTAATTAATATTATTAGTTAATTATTAATCATTATTATTTTATTGTTAATGAAAATTAATTGGTTAATTATTTTTCATTTCCACATTTATTTTTAATCATTGTGGGTCTAATATGTTAATCATAATTACAAATAAACTAATATACTTTAAATTGTTGTGCAAATAATCTACATTCTAACATTCAATCAATTTTACAACATGATAAGGAAAAAACCATCTATATATAGACACAATGATTAAATTCCAATTCAGATTGAAAAATAACCATGTGTAGTTTTTTATGTCTATAATAAGTGACCTACTACCACCCCAAGGAAATGCCAACCTTGTATATAATTGTGTGTGAATAAATATCTACAAATATAACAATACAACAAAATAAATCTCAATGTGAAGTTGATCAATATGTCGTTGGTACCATCCTTGTCCTCCAAACCCTCTCTCGTCCTCTGAAGCCTCCTCATCCTCACTCTACAAGACATAATGAAAGAACTCAATTTTAATTAATTAAGGAATTCTAATAAGTATAGATGTAATATAATGCATTAAAGTTGAAAATTTGTCAATACCCTCCATTTCCTTCAAACCCTCCTTATCATTATTCTAGAAGAACATAATAAAATAATAATTCAATTAATTAAAGAATTCTAACTAGTAATACACAATTAACAATTTATACGGGGCAGGGGATCTAATTTTCCCACCATTTGTTATGGTTTATGTGGGTCCACTCCTCATTTTTCCTTCTCACTTGTGATGTTTTCCTTCTGTTTTAATTGCTTGAGTATGCATTTCCATACATCTTTATCAACATATGTTAGTCTTTTGTTCTTTGTTCTTTCCAGTTTAGGGATATTTTTTAATATTTCCCTAAATTTTCTTAGCACCATAGAAAAAGAAGCCAACCAAAAAAGTAAATGAGGAACATAATGAAATAATAAAGGTAAAAGAATATGAGAATGAGTGAAGAAAAATAAGAATAATTCAAATTTCACTTAATGTGTGATCTCCTCGTCTTCACATCTACCATTATCTTCATTAACCATCTACCATTAAATTATGTGGTTGGTACCTTTCATGAAGATGTCACAATTGTTTACTTACTATCAATACTAGTCCCATCCCAATGTTTGTGATATGATTTATAGAACTCCCTAGTGAAAATATCCAATATCTCTTAACAAAAATGTTTTCCCCTTCCATAGAATTTCTCATTTCCAATCAACTTGTAGAGGTTCATCTTGACTTGGTTCATGAGCTCTATCTTGCACCTAGGACATATATTCACCTATGTTCATCATTGTCTCTGAGTCCTGTGCTTATATATTAATATGCACATCATAGAATAAACAAGTACCATGAAAAATAATGTTTATTGAATTCAATTGAGACTTAAATGCACTCTCTAAAATTCATTAAACTATGAAAGATAAACCATACCTTTAACTTGCAAGAGTGAGTTCGACTAATGTAACGTACCCATTATCAACAACTCAAAAAAATTGCTTTGATACCACTTTGTAACGTACCCAGCCACTCAAGCTGGGCCATACCACACAAAACTATCTCTTTTACCACTCTAATACCATTAATGTACTGATATGTTCTGCATGTGAACAAAGTTAAGCAGAATAATAACAACATACAACGATAATAATTTATACAATCAGACAATAGAAATTTCATGACAAAACATCATAATTCATAACATAGCACTTGCAAAAACACATAAAGACACTCATCTTTAGTGAGTTAAACACCAAATGTGTGCAAACCTTCCACGTTCCTCCCAACCATAGGCTACACTGCTTATAATTTCAGTAGTGGGTCACCCCCGAGCTGGGGCTAAACTCTACCCTGGCAAAGGAAGTTCTAAGCCAGTCTAAGGTACAACATTCAATAATAATTCCCAGACCCAGGTGCCTACCTTAGAAACCAACCTACTAGAAGTGAATGCTCACGGGCCTGATAACCCACTTCCTCCACACACCAAATCTTTCATCTGGAGAAAAATTCCTATGGCCCTGACAACTCGCTTCTTCGACCATGAATTGAAAACCTAACTCTTTGACTTGCCACAAAATCAGGTACCAGTACGGATGGTAGCATGGGTGATTGAAAAAATGGAAAGAATCATGACCCCCAGAATTGCACTATATCCCCATATATATATATATATATATATATATATATATATATATATATATATATGCATGTGTCCTTTAAGACACATGGTACCCAAGGGACTCCTTTTTTCCCACTTGTAATTCGATCCCTTCCCCCAAGAACTTAGGATAACATAAAGTTATATCAATACTTTAGAATTTAGGAATAGTAATATAATATTCCTTTGGGATTAATCCCTCAATATTAGCCCCTTCTTAGACTCTTAGCCCCCTTTCCCATCCTATTGGAGTTTACCCCCCCATCTCTTTTGTGTGGAAGGTCGACAACAATGATGTACTTTATTAAAATATGAGTGTTTACATATTACAATAATAGGCACGCTGGCCTTTTATCCAATCCATGCTCTCTAGCCTAATAGCCACATAGGTACTCTGTCCTATAAGATTCTAGCTCACCATCCTATAAAACATATGTACAATTGGGGTTTGGCCTAGGGTTATTACATTCCCCTCCCCCTTATTTATGCATTGTCCTCAATGCAATATATACACATATACAATAAGAACTTCAAAAGTCTTAAAAAATATGTGGGTATTCTACCTGCATCGCATCCTCATGCTCCCAAGTTGCATCCTCAGGGCCATACCAAGTCCATTGGACCTTTACTATCCCTATGGCTCAATTCCTGAGCTGCTTGATCTTTCGGTCCAATATGCAAACCGATTGCACTGGAAAGTCGCCTTCTTGGTCCACCTGGATCACATTCCAATCAATGACATGATTAGCATCAGGTACATACTTTTAAGCAATGATACATGGAATACATTATGAATACACAATGATGTAGGTAAGGCACGCATGTATGCTACAGTACCAATCCTCTCCAGGATTTCAAATAGTCCACAATAACGAGCTGCTAGCTTTGAACAATTTCCCAACTTCAGGGAACTTCTTTTGGATTTTAATTTCAAGAACACATGGTCACCCACTTTGAACTCTCTGTGAGTTATACCCTTATCAACATAAATTTTCTTCTTGTCCTAGGTAGCCTTTAAATTCTATTTTATTCTCACCATTTTCTCTTCCATTTCCTTGAGTAATTCTGGTCCAACCACTGCTTTGTCTGCTGGGTTTTCCCAGCTCACCGATGTGTTACATTTTCTACCATAAAGTGCCTCAAATGGGCTCATCTTTAGAGATGCTTGATATCCATTGTTATAAGAAAACTCCACTAAATGCAAGTAGTCCTCCCATTTGGATGGTTTATCCATCACATACATCCTTAGCATGTCTTCTATCACTTGATTCACCCTCTATGTTTTCCCATCTGACTTGGGATGATAGGTTGTGCTAAAGTTCATATTGGTCCCAAATCCTTTGAATAATCCCTGCCAAAACTTTGATGTAAATTTTGGATCTCTGTCAGATAAAATTTTCTTCGGTATACCATGAAGTCAAGAAATTTCTCTCATATAAATATCAACAATGTTGGTTGCCTTGTGAGTGAGCTTTACTACAATAAAGTGGGCAACTTTAGTAAGCTTATCCAACACCATCATGATGGAATCATGTTGCCTAGTTGTTCTGGGTAGCTTGGTGATGAAATCCATTGTTACAACTTCCCTTTTCTACTCAGGAATGGGTAATGGTTGTAGCAGACCATCTGGGTTTCTGTGCTCAGCCTTGACTTTTTGACATTCCAAACACTTGGCAATAAAATCAACAACATCCTTCTTCATATCTTGCCAATAATATTGACTCTTGAAAACTGCAATGGTTTTCTGGTAACCCAGGTTTCCAACATAAGATACATTATACATTTCTTTTAAAATCATATTTTTCAATTCCTGAGAATTTGGCACATAAATTCTTCCCTTGTACATAAGAATTTCATCCTTTCCCAGCTTATATTCTTCACTTTTCTGCTACAAATTACCTTGCTGAAAATTTTCCTTTACCTCCATGTATTTTTTATCTGAGTTTGCAGCCTCTAAAATTCTATCCTTCAAATATGATTGGTACAAGCTAATGGTTGTAGCATGCATCTCATGCACCCTCCTACTGGTTTCATCTGTCACCTTGTTCTCTTTACCTTTGATATGATTAATATCAAAGTCATATTCATTGATAAGTTCAAACCATCTACTTTTCCTAACATTTATAGTTGGTTGTCCAAATAAATATTTCAAACCACTATGGTCTATCCTTAATTCAAACAATTTTTCCCATCAGGTAGTGCCTCCACATCTTCAAGGCATGTACTATGACTGCCAGTTCTAAATCATGAGTAGCATAGTGCCTTTCATGCTCCTTTAATTTTCTTGATTCATATCACACCACATGCCCATTCTGACTAAGAACTCCACCAAGTCCTTCTTTACATGCATCAATGCATACAATGAATTATTAATTTGGATCAACAATATTTAATATTGGGGCACTTGTCAGTAAATGTTTCAAGTGTTGGAAACTCCTTTCACAATCCGAGGTCCACTCAAACTTCACACCCTTCTTTTGCAAGGAAGTGATTGGGTGTGAAATATTTGAGAATCCTTCAATGAATCTTCTATAGTAATTTGCAAGTCCCATGAATGATCTCACCTCAGAGACATTCCTTGGTGTTGGCCACCCCACAATGGCCTTTATATTTTCTGGGTCCATTGCTATTCCTTCCTCTGAAATGATATGGCCCAAATAATGAATTTGATTTTGGTAGAATGAGCACTTGCTCCATTTGGCATACAACTGATTCTCCCTCAATACCTGCAACACCATCCTCAAGTGCTTCTCATGCTCTTCCTAATACTTAGAATATATAAGAATGTCATCCAGGAAAACAATGACAAACTTATCTAAGTAGTCCCTGAAAATACCATTCATTAAACACATGAAGACAACTGGTGCATTTGATAACCCAAATGGCACCATTGTGAACTCATAATGACCATACCTTGTTTTGATGTCTTCTTCTTTAATTCTTACCTGATGATAGCCTGACCTAAGATCAATCTTGGAGAATATCTTAGCATCTTTTAGTTTGTCAAAGAGGTCATCTATCCTTGGCAAAGGGTTTTTGTTCTTCACAATTATCTTGTTCAACTGTTTGAAGTCAATGAAAATCCTCAAGGTATCATCCTTCTTTTTCACAAACAACACTAGGGCACCCCAAGGTGACACACTTGGGCGTATATACCCCTTATTCAAAAGCTCCTCAATCTACATTGGCAATTCCTTTAGTTCTGGACTGCTCATCCTGTAACGAGTCTTGGATATTGGGGCTGCTCCAGGCATCATATTAATGGAGAAATAAATATCTCTCTTGGGTGGCGATCCCAGTATTTCTTTAAATACATCTTCAAAATTCTTTAGGTCTGCATGATCTTCAATACTTGACACCTTATATTCAGGTGTCTCTTCCATATGTGATACAATTATTTGAGACCCTTTGTTGAAAATTTTCTTCATTTGTAAGGCTGAAACTTCTCTGATGGTTACTGGCCTGGGAATTCCCTAAACTATCCTCAAGTTTCCTTCCTCATCCAAGCAAGTAAAGGCCTTATTATAACAATCTAGGATAGCATGATGCTTGTCCAACCAATCCATACCAATGAAGAAATCATATGAGCCTAAATGTATGATATTCAAATCTACTCTTGTGCTTAATCCATCCATGTCTATTGGACATTCCTTAATCATCTCATTAATTTTCCTTTTAGATCCTACAACTAGCTACACTAACCAAGGTTTTCCAAGATTTCTTCTTGGCAATTGAAATATTTCCACAATCTTAGGATCTACGTAACTTGACTAGCTCCCGAATCAATTAAAATAGAAATGGGTTGGTTGTTGATCTTACCCTCCACTTCAATCCTATGTGACTGAAACTCGGTTTGCTTGTTATCCAGAGCTGCATAGATCCTTGGTACATTTCTGCCCATGTCCTCCACTATTTCATCTTGTTGTACATTGTAAGCAGTCTTCACTTTTTCACCTCTGTGAGGGAAATCTCTCAACACATGATCTCCTCCACAACCCCAACATTGAATTGGTGACTGCCTTGGTATTTTCCCTATTCCCTTTGTCATTCTAGGTTCTTTATAGATTGGTTGTCCCTGAGAATTATTTATGGAGAATGGTGGCTTGATCCCTTTCTTCCTCTGGTCCATCTTACTTTTATTTTTGTCTTCCCTTTCCCTTGGGAAAGTTGGTCTTCCTTTATGCTGATCATAAAGTCATTTAGCCATTCTTATAGTTTCTTCTAGTGTCTTGGGATCACCATACTGTATCTTATCACTGTGTTGACGAGTTCAAATTTTCCTAACAACAACAAGGGGTACTCCCCAGTATACGATCCCAACTAGACTATACATCGTTTAAATTAGGATTCCCATCCAGAATTTGGTATGGCTACCATTTGTTGTTGTCTTTTGGTTTTCTTACCGATTACGGTCTGGTGTATCGATGAGGCGAATAGATGGTGAGAATGAAATGAAAATATGTAGATGAATACCATGTATGTAAATACAACTAATCTATTACTAATCTATGCTAACCTATCCTAGCTAGGAGCACACTAGAGTAACCAGTGAGTTATAATGCAACCAAAATCTTACACAACTTTTATATAGTTAGTTGTCACAAAAGAGGGAGATTGGAGACAAGTGCATACATATGTATATAATTAGATTAATCTAGATCACAACAATGTATACTATAATAACCCAGAAATCTCAAGGCATTGAAATATTCAAACAAACATCAATAACTACAGAATGACAAAGATCGTATAAGAATTAGTCTACAACAAACAAGCATTCTTACAGTACATAGAAACAATAGTTATCTTTACTTGAAGTAGTTCAAAGTTCCGATCCGTTTCTACACATTATTCCTTCTATAATATGTTGGCACTGAGGGCTTCTCAATATTAATTAACAAAGTATATGTTCTTGAAAAATTTCTTGGGTCTATACAATGCTTGAAAAGAAAAAAAGTCCTGATCAAATGAGCTTCTACCCTATTTTATACAAAAAATAGTAACTCCCATGTGTCTCTTCATTTTCTTTTTGAAGAGGTAGTTACAAAATGGTTCATCTTCTCTTCCCTAATGACAAGTGTGTACAAAAAGACGAAATTAAGAGTAGTTAGGAAAAGGATGAAAAAACAGGCAGGTATCATGTCCTTTTCTTATGAACTTTTGCTTCTGAGGTAGGCCATTCAGACTTCCAACTGGTTGTAGAGTGATTCAATCCTCCGGTATGTCAACTGCTCTAATTTTGCATTGTAAATGGCAATACTGTCATTGAGGGCACTCATATACTTTTCTATCTTTGTCATGAAAGCTTGCACCATCGTATGAAGCTTTACTAGATATAACATATGTTGATCAATAAGGTCGATGGATAGAAAGGTAATTGCTTCAATTATTTTCTTCCTTCGATTTGTGTTGTCTTGAACTGCGTTTACCATTTCTTTCGCCACTAGGTTTTTTCCAAGTTTGTCTAACTTTGGGAGGTGACCATTTCCGATCAGATCCTCAACAACCTTGTGGATTCTGGAACATATTACCATATATTTCGTTACCTCTCTATCAAATCTTTGTCCTATCTATTGGAAATGATCAAATGCATACAAATCAATATTTCTCTCATATTTGACGGTCTACATAGCTCAAGAGGTGCATCGATATTTTTCTCTATCCACATATCAATGTCAACTATACCTTTATAGATAGTGTTGTAGTGTGCCAACTTCATTTGTATTTGTTTATTTTGGTCGATGATCACGTCAGTTGTATCTTGGAACAAGTGTATATGAGTGTACATGTCAATAATGGCACCTTCTAAGTCATTTCTAACCTTCTCGGCACTGTCTTTGAAGTTGAGAAGGCTTCTTTCATCGATCTTTACTTGTTGAAATATTTCTTCTAGCTCCATGATCCTTGCCTCCTTCTCCTTGTTCTGTTGGCATAACCTCTGTATATTTTCTGTGGTTGCATCCATAAATGCATAAGCAACCCTAGTTATTACTGCATGGTCTTCCTTGACATATCCTGTGAAAGGGACTTGAGTAACCACTGATATACAAGCTCCTTCTGTCACTGACACCTTTTTAACTCTTTCTTGCACAATTCTAGTGGTTTTACTGTCGTATGCGAAGCTTCGTAGATCCAATAATTTTGCTGGTCAAAAAGGCTCCCAGGGCCCGAGGCTTAAACCACTGCTCATTGTCTCTACTTCTATACCTGCGTTAGATGTTCTTGGGATATCCAATTCCATCAGGTATACTATGTCATCCTCTCTATTCTCTATATTCTTCCTTTGTCTTTCTTCTTCAACAACTTTATCCATTGCTTCTTTTGTCACCTTCTTTTCTAATTCCACTGCTAATCTCACCGCTTCTGTCAGCTCCTTTTCTTTTTCTGCGACAACTTTTGCTTCGGCCTTAGGTTTAGCTTTTGCTGCATCTTCTGTTCTGGCCTTTGCTTTGTCGGGTTTGATTTTTTGTTTCTTTTTAGTGTCGTTTTTATTTTTTAGCACCTTCTTTTGTCTCTTCTCTTTTTATCTACTGGCGCTTCCTCCTCCTCTTCAGTGGAACCTGAATGAGTTGAGATAAACATGGGAGAAGATCTCCCAACTTCCTCTTGTTCTGCTTCACTCTTGGCCGCTTCTCTTTTTGTCTCTTCATCGATGATCCTCCCCTTTGGTTGGCCACGCCTGCTGAAAATTACTTCATCATATGTCCTGGCATTTTGGTGCAGTTCCTCTTCTTCCTAGAATTTAGTGGCGTATTCATATGAGAGTCTCATGCTATTGAAGTGATCTTTGTTGATATTCTTAGGGTCGTGCCTCCTGAATATTTCCTCTCCAAAGTGGTAGGAGAGTAGGATGCCCACTTATTTTTGATATTGTTTGGTGTTCTCAAAGAAATAGTTATCGATGTATAAATGTAGTGGAGGAAAAATTGCTTTCTTTGATTTGTATAACATTCCTCCGACCCCATGTATGATAGTTTGATATGCTACCTCCTGAAGCACAAGTTTGTCAGGAACAAATCGAGGGAGTAGGTGGGGTGGATTCATTGCACCATATATTCTTATATAGGTACCATGCTCCATTAAATACCAGTCCTCGATCCTTCTAATGAATGTTATGGCTTTGTCTGTCATACAAGGTGGGGTGGTGCAAAATATAAATTCATATAAGGGAGCAAGGAAGTGTTCACAAATTCTTTGATATTTTGTATGATATTTGTGCTCCCAAAGAAATTTATAATATATGTGAATTGTGGTGTCGATGGGAAACCAACTCCACCCCATATTTGGGTACTTGTGGGCCGTACACATTATGTCCAAGAGGTACAAGGACATATTGTAATTGGAAAAGGTTCTTGGTTGCACTTGCATAACTGCAGAGATGGCAACAGTGATATTTTCAGATAATATGTTTGCCCAGTTGAATGAAACCCCCACATCTGCACATAAATAAATTAGGGGCATATATGATGGGGGGAAATGGGTTGCATCTGGCTCTCCATATAACCTACACAACATGTCCATCATAAAATGGTATGGTCTCCTTAAATTAGTCGTGGGGTACCGACTCTTGGGCCTATACTTGAACTGCTTATCTTTTTTGTACCATCCAGAGAATAAATCTTTTGGTGTAAGTTCCAACTCGCTGAGGAGTTGACTATCCAGTCTTTTTTTCCCAACCTCAATATGATAAAATTTATCCAAATAATCGGGCTTGAATGAAGCTATAGGTTCCTTTATTTCCTTATATACATATTGATTATTCATGTCTATGTTCTTCAAAATCAATGAAATGACATCTACGCAAGGGAAGATCGCTGGATGTGTTGCCACCCTGAAGATTCCTGAGTTTTTAATGTTCTTGAACACCTGTAGTTCATCTGGATCTTCCGCCTCTACAAAGAAGTTTGAATTCTTGAAAATATAATAAAATTCTCCCCATTTTTCGGTCTCTCCATCCTTCTCTAGAAGTCCTGATGTATTATCATATATAGTCTCGACAATTTGTGCCTCTATTGTTTGCTAGGAGCTGCTAGATGGCTCAACCCCTGTTCCTTTTTCCCCCGTCTTCTTTCACGGTGACATGTTTGAACCTACCAAAATGATAAGTTCAGAGCACATTATTTGAAATATATCTAAATGATTGAACAATTATAAGAGTTACTGAAATTATCAAGACATAAAATCACTTCTCTCTGAGGATTGAAAGGCTGGATGTTAGGCTTGAAATTCAGAAACGGAGGTCAAGGGACTAACTTTTCTGATATAGATCGGAGAATTTGGTATTAAGATTTTCGATAAGAAGGTTGAAAGAGTGGTGATCATAGAAGTTAAGGACAACTCCTCCGATCACATCAGAGGAGTTAGTAAGAACTCCTCCATTGAGGTCGGAAGAGTTGAGCCCAACCTCTCCGATATGTCATCAGAAAGAATTGTCATTATTATGGAAGAGGTCGGAGCACTTAACAAAAACTCCTCCGATCATATCGGAGGAGTTGAAAGTAAATCCTCCGATATGAGCGAAGGAGTTGTTTTCAAGTGCTCCAAAATATGCGGGGGAGATAACTTTAACTTTTCCAAATGCATCAAAGAAGTCAGTAATAACTTCTCTGATGTGTTCTAAGAGTTACTTTGAAAGCCTTCGATTTAGATTTAAGACTTTTCGCGAAAATGGAAAGGAGATCTAKGGAAAAAACATGACAAGTTTAGAGGGACGTGAGGAAACCCTAGAACCTTCTACGTCATGGTCTACGTGCTCGGGGAAAGCTTAAGGGCTTGCAAGGATCAAGTGTAAGGGTGAAAAGAAGGTCTGTCAGGGTGAAGGAGAAGGGACTGACCGAGCATTCATTCCAGGGCAAGGAACAAGCTCTAAAAAGTGTAAGGTTAGCGAAGGGGGGGGATGGGAGACAGTGAAGCGATGAGGAGTGGGGAAATAGACTATCGATCTAGGGAAATGGATAAAGGAACAAAGCGACAAAGTAACAATAAACAAATAACTGACCCTAACCTTAGAATAAAAGAGAGATTAGGTGCTCTTACCTAGATTCTGCCAGCACGTGGTGAATATGGATAAGTGAGAGCTTCGAACGGAGTTAATATCGACGCATTTAACCTCATATTTCATTGTTCACTTGCAAATGGTCAGATGACATTAAACCTAACCCCGTTTTGTTTATATAGCCAAACTATCATTTATGGAATTAAATACGGTGTTTGGGGTTGGTTTGATCAGAGGGCCAAAGAGGAAGTTCTCTGATAAGTTTGGAAGCCGAGAGAGGAACTCTTCCGATGTGTGCAAAGGAGTTTCTCCTAACTCTTGTGATAACGTTGCATATCATAGTGTATAGAAAGAACTCTTTCAAACTTGTTTGGAGGAGTTTGAAGTAACTCCTACGAAATGTTCGAAGGAGTTTGAAGTAACTCTGTTGACTTCAAATTTGGATTGCAAGACCAAGTGTTGATGACTTTTGTTTTTCCAATTGAAACATGAGTTATCAAAAGAATCTTGAGATGGAAAGGGAGACTTATGAGGCTTTCTCTTAGGATCAAAAGATAAGGGGCTCCATTTTTAGGGAGGTAAACAAGATCAAATGAAAAATGGAGGGTTGTAGTGCATGTCACAACACACTGATAAAAGATGGAAACCCACTCAGGTACCTATGAATATTAACTCATTCATCCTTGATGAAAGAAACTTATTTCAACAGCTCTAAAAACCTTCTCTCATACTCATCTATGGTCATACTACCAAGCTTGAGTTCAAAGAACTCCTTCATTTTCTTATCATAGTATCATTTGGTCAAGTATTTCTTTTGAAAATATCTCTTGTATTCCCTCCAAGTAACATTCTTCTCATCAATGTATTGCACCTTCACAAATTGGTCCCACCACATTGATTATTTTCCTTTGAACTGATAGATGGCAATTCTTCCTTCTACTTGTGAGGAGTAGTTATGTAACTGGAAGTAATTCCTCATACCCAACAACCAAGTCTTTGCATCCTCATCCTTCTTGTGTTCACCATCAAACATAGGAGGCTTGATCTTATTCATTTCTCCCTATAGATCATCTATTCCAGGCCTCCTCTTATGCTTCCTGTCAGAGGATGGACTTGAAATACTATGTGCTCTCCTAGATGAATGCCTTGGGGAGTGATGGTGATGTCTGCCAACACTTCTTGTTCTTATCCTCTCATCATGAGATCCGTGACTCCCAAATTTGCTTGACTCAGTCTCCTTATCCATATTCTTCTTTATTATGTCCAAGATCCGCATTAACTTGATGTTGAATCCTTCTTGCTACTCCTTGGCTCTCATAAGCCTCTCATTATCAACTTTATAACTATGAACACCCCTTTTGCATATTTTTTTATGGTTTCTACTAAGTTCATTCTTTCCTCCTTTCCTTCTCCATGTCCATTTGAATTCGTACCTTCATTACTCAAACTGACATACAACCCCCCAAGTTCCTCTTCATTGTTGTAAGTCCTCCGTGTATCTTCATGTTTTGATCTAAATTTTGTTAACTCTACAAAATGTGCAGGCAACAAGATTTGTTAGACTAAATAATTTAATAGATTCATGAAAATTATGCACAATTCTATTCCAATAATGCATCATAATACTTTCTTTTGATTTCTTGTGAAATTAATTTCCCAGATCAATTTTCTAGGTGGTTATATAGAATCTTCTATCCAAGACCCTTCCATGAACACACCATCAACACTTAGACATTTTTCTATCTTCGCGTACTTGCAGACTCATAATATTGCATCCTTCTTTTCATAATTCCGCCCAAGAAGTCCCAACACTTGGCCAATTTTCCATCTTCGCAAACTCATAATATTGTATATTCTTTGCATAAGTCCATCTGAGAAGTCCCAACACTTAGCCATTTTTCCATATTCATGGAATCGTGGAGTCATAATCTTGAATCCTTCTTTTCATAAGTCCATCCAAGAAGTCCCAACACTTATCCATTTTTCCATTTTCGCGGACTCACAGACTCATAATCTTGTATCCTTCTTTTCATAAGTTCGTCCGAGCATTCCCAACACTTAGCCATTTTTCCATCTTCGCGAACTCACAAACTCATAATCTAGTATCCTTATTTTCATAAATTCGTCTGAGAAGTCCCAACTCTTAGCCATTTTTCCATCTTTGCGAACTCACAGACTCATAATATTGTATCCTTCTTTTCATAATTCCATCCAAGAAGTCCCAACACTTAACCGTTTTTCCACTTCTTACCACGGTCTCGTGGAACTGACACTTGGACAAATTTCCAAGATCTTACCATAGTTTTGTGGGACTGAAAGTTGGTCTTCCACATGCCTCCACATCACCTGCCAATTGTAATCTCATCCAACGTGTAGTTGCCACCGTGGTAGCACATGTCTTTCTTCTACCACGTCAGCTAACACATGGCCTCCACGTCATGCCGATGTCATCGTACGGAAAAATACCCAAATTTTTCCAATTTGCTTATGTTCAATTTTTTCCAAAGAGGCCCAATTATTCACATTACCCATGAAATTTCTCTCAATCTTACTGCCGTAATTTCAACAAATGAATTTTAGACATCCTTTTTCCAGCATTTCGTCAAACAGTTTGCTTGCATAATCTATAAATTTCACTTATGCATTCCACTAATTGGCCCATCCAGACTCAGTGTTGAAAATTGAAGCTCTGATACCACTTTGTAATGTACCCATTACCAACAATTCAACAAAATTTCTTTGATACCACTTTGTAACAACCCAACCACCCAGGCTTTGATAATATAATAAATTATAGGATCTTAAGACACATTGAACAATTTATGAAATTGTTAAAGATCAATAGAGAACACAATTACCATAATTAAAAATGTCAAAACAAAAACTTGTTTTAATCCAACAATATTTATGCAACTCCACGAAAATGAAGTCTATGTTAATTACATAAGATAAAGAAAAAAACCTTAAGATATTTAGGTGGTGTCTTGTGATGCTAAATTATGGGTATGATAGAGTTGGGTATAAAAATGGTATAAAACATTAACTTTAGTGGGTAGGTTAACCTTAAATTTAATTGGTAAATAAGTCTGGATATTTATTTTTGGTTGGGATGGTTGGGCGCATGCAAGAGCATATGAAAGACTTGAATCTAATGACTCCTCTTTAGATTGAAACTCAAGCAAGCATTTAGAGTTTACAACATTTTCTTGCATTTGTTTCCGTTTGCTTGATGTGTATAATTGACCTTGAAGCTCTTTGCAAATGGTAGAGGAAACCTTTTCTATTACTCATTCCAAATCCAATCAACATAGTATTAAATATTAAATACATTGGATTTAAGAAACATATGGTCTACATCCACTTCTCTCTACCTATGATATTTTTTTCATTAAGCTTTATGGGATCCCAATTGTAGACCAATGCCCAGAATAATGTAATGAATCCATCATTGGATATGTAGACAAGGAAATTTTATGAGAAGTTTTGACTTCTTTGAATTGAATCAGGCACCATGATAATTATAACCTTCTAAATTAAACCAAATGTCGTAATCAACACCATCGTTGCTAATTCTCATGTCAATGTATCTTGCAAACATGTACACTTGGATATCACATAAGATTTTAATTCTCTAAAGGGACTCTGTCTAATGTATTAGTAGGTCCTCTCTAAGAATCCTAAATTAGGTATCTCATTACCCACATACATCTAGAGGAAGAGGTAGAGAAAGGGGATAATATAATTCCCATCATTATCCTCTTCTCTTTACCCCACCTCAATGGTTTTTGTTCAATACTACAATGTGGAGTTGTAGTGTCGTTGGTTTACATCATTATAGCCCTTGAACCCCTGCTCATTTTTTTTACAGCAAATGCCAGGTTTTTGCAATGGATTTTTCATCAAGTTTGTGTTGCAAACGATGACACAAGATCAATGTAGAGACTGATGAAATTACTAAGACAACTGAGAGGGGGGGTGAATCAATTGTTACTGTGCTTAAACAATATTATGTTTATTAAAACATTTTTAAAACTTCACCAAGTGACCATCAAGATTATGCAAGATATGAACAATAGAAATAATAGCCATCAATCACACATATGATATACATAGAGACAAATTTTCATGAGGAAACCATTAAAGGGAGAAAAACTCTTCTTCTTCGAATGATAGGCAATATTTTATGTTATGTACATCATCTATCTTTGAGCACCAACTCAAAATGAGGCTACCACCTCTGTTTTACAAGCTGCAACTTACTGAGAGCACCAACTCTCTGGTTTCTCTAGCACCCACTAGAAGGAAGCACCAATTCCCTGAGTGTTCCAACACCAACTGGATGGAAGCACCTACTTCCACTTATACAGGCACCAACTTGCATATAGAAAATGTTGTGTTTTCCCTAGCACCACCTTGCCACCCTATTTTCTAGCCACAACTAGATGAAATCTACAACTTCCAGTATTCAAGCACCAACTTGAATAACAGAGGAATATCGTCCTCCCTAGCACCTCCCTACCTCCCTGATTATAAATAAATGATTGAATAACCAACAATACAGATATATCAATTATTACCACTTCTTCTCTGTTCTGCAATTCTTCTCTACTTCACTATTCTCCTGTTCTCTTCATACTTGGCTTGACTTGCTGTCTCTTTCTATCTCTTCTTTCTCTGTTCCTCTCATTCTCTATGGTATGTGTACATTCTACTCTCTTCACCTTTTATGTTCTGTTCAACTTACATTTCTCATCTCCGAGTTTAATCTCACACTGTGCATACTGTGATTTTCCTTTCTCCCAGTTCAACTCATTTTTCCAGTGAGAACAACCAACATAACTCAGTCACGACATATTACTTTTATAAAATCCTTCCATTTAGTTACACTTTGAATCTCCAAAGAAATGCACAAGCAACCAAATCACCAAAAAACCCAAGAACTATGATTCAGTTCTGCTAACTGAATTGTAACTGATCAATAGTCCGTGAAGTGCAACAGTCACCCTTCGCTCAAAATGTCAATTAATCAACATCGTTGGATTAAATCTGCAGAGACTTGCTGACCTTTCAAATATGTTCCTCGTGAACTTTACCTGCTCGAAATAACACCAGGCGTGTTTCTCCCCACATGCCCACTCGCTGTGACCATAAGCCAAACAAAATTCGTTACGCAATTTCATGTTTCGCGTGATCAACTGTGAGTCACCTCGATTTTCCCAACTTGTGAAACTCCGAAGTGGATCCTAGCAACACTAGCTCCCACCTTAATCCAACGACGATGTGACCTTGGCTATGACCATGGGCCAAACACTCGAGCGTTTCATGACTTTGTGGCTCGCGATGTCGGAGGTTAGAGCACCTCCCTTCTTCCGATTCCCAAACTCCCGACTTCAATCACCTCAGATCAACGGTCTGAGATTTCTCGTGACTCAATGGTCATGATTACCTTCTACATTTTGGGATTTCACAAGTTCCTATCTGATGTGGTCCTTGCTGACGTGGTCTGTAGCTGTCCTTGCTGACGTGGATTTCCTCTCGTGGCACATGTTCTTCTCCTGGACCTAATGACCCAGATTGGTCCTCGATCTAATGGTCAAGATATCCTCTTCGTGAACTCAGACTTCATATCAGATCAACAATCCACAACCCTCTATGATCTAACGGTTCAGTTCTTATCACGATTTCGCGTTTCGCGACTTCAAAGGTTAGAGCACCTCCTTCCTTTGACTCTTTAGTCAGCAAAATTCCGATCTCTCGCCACGTGTCCTCTGGATCCAACAACCCAGATCATTTCGTGACTGTGCATATCGCGAGTTGGAGGATGGATCTTGGCCATTATCCTCTTCCCAGTTATACTGGATCCAACAGTTGTTAATCCTTCGCGCTCTGATCCAACGACTGAGGTCTAATCTCCTCCTCTGTGCTCTTTTGAGTGTCCTTGTTGTTGTTCTTGCCATCAATATTCTAAGTGTCATCGCTGTTGTTCTTGCCATCAATGACAAGCACATTCTTTTCCTGAAAGATATGCCAATGAGTGTCCTCGTTGTTGTTCTCCTTGCTGTTGTTCTTGCCATCAATATTATGAGTGTCATCGTTGTTATTCTTGCCATCAATGACAAGCACATTCTTTTCCTGAAAGATATGCCAACAGAGACACCACAAGCTTCGGACTTGCATCATAACATTCAATGCAAGGACAATGCAAATATTGAAAAAACAAAAAAAGGATGATGCAGAATGAAGATGTGTTCCACCCTCTATGTGCATTTCTAATATAAATTGAAAATGAGGGTCTCTTTCATTCCATTTTCACATGAGAATGTGGGGTAGAGATTCTTAGAGTTGAAAGGGATATGTGGTGGTACTTAGCAAGAGTAGGGAAGGGATATTTGTGGGACATCACTTTATCAAAGGTAAGGTTTTTGTTTTTTTTAATAATAAATGTGTAGATTTAAAATAAATAGGATTTGGGTTTTAGAGAAGGATGAATTGATTTGGATTTTTGAGTTGGGATATAATTTTTGGATGGGAGATGGTATTTCAATTTTGGATATGGGATTTAGAAAACAAGAAAACAAAAATTCAAGGTTTAGGGAATAGCTCTTCCTCCCTTCCTCTTCCTCTCCCTCTTCTCCTTCCTCTTCCACTCCCTCCTCTCCTTCCCCTTCCTCTCTTCCTCTTCCTTTCTTTTTCTCCCTCTCCCTTTGCATTTCCATCTTCCTCTCACCCTCTTCCTCTATTTTTCTCCCTCTACCTCTGCCTTTCCATCTTCCTCTCCCTCTTTCTCTTCCCCTCTTACTCTTATCTTTTTCTTCCCCCCTCCTCTCCCTCTTCCTATTCCCCTCCCTCTATTTTTCTACCCCCTCCTCTTCTTTTTCTTCTTCTTATCCCTCCTCCCCTTCTTTATTTTCCTCTTTCCCTTATCCTTCATCCCCTTTTTCCTTTCTCTTCCTCTCCCATTATATCCCCTTAAGTTCCCTAAGTTCTACTAGAGAATCACCTATCGCTATTGTCAAATCAATTTTAAATAGCCTTTCCCAATGAATCTCTTATCTAGTAAAAGGAGAATGTCAAGGATGAAACAATTCAATTTTTGTAGAACTGTATTTATAGATATTGTACTTTCTCTTTATTTGATAGCATATTATGCATTTTTTTCAAGTTTAAAAATTATGTCTAGGAGGAGCATCACATAGTCACATTTTTCTTTGTCTCATATTTTAGATCAAAATTGAAGACAAATGAGTATGTAGAAGTTTCATATTTCCTATTCCCTCCCCTAATACCATATTCTCCATTGTCAATGAAAATATGTAATGAATGAACTCCTGTTTTTTTATTTGAATATTCTACTTTATACTTTTGCGCATTTCCAGTTTTCTCCTTCTCTTAAAGTTTGATGTGAACAATGATTTTTTTTACAATAATCTCAATGTAATGTTTTTTATTTATGTGATACTAATTGTTTAGGAAGTTGACACTTCCCAAATATCACAATTACTAATTGTTTGACAATTTAAATCTTGTCAATCTTTGCTTGAGGCATCTACCTCATATTGGAAAGATATATCTTCCCAAAAATCTAATAGCTTATTCAAATTTGTATGAAAAATGAAGGAGTACATGTGAGGACTTGGCAAAGGCTTTTGGACGGCTTGTGAGTGTTAATAATAATGCATGGKGATTCATGAAGCAAGGTGATCATGATTTGTGTATCCCCTTGTTAGTTAAAACCATTCTCCAAGTCTYTGGCGGGGCCACATATTATGCTAATGATGCCATGTTTGTCACCTATAGTGCATACAAGGAATTCCAAAAGGAGGCCATTTACGGTATCATTGTTTCATAATTCTTTCTTGTTTTCTAGAAAGATTATATTAAGAGMGATAAGAGAAAAGAGAATATGTTGCTAAATATTTCGAGKAATGCTTAGTTAGCTTAATCCTCATTGTCGACCTTTGTGGTTCCAATCTAGACCACCAAAAATTGATCAGGCCACCATTTTCATAATGGTCTTGGATACATTGTTACAACATCCTAAATATTGGGTACTACTTCTGATAATAGACGATGGCACCATGTTTAGGTGCACAATTTGGAAATTTACCCTTGAAAATGACACAACATTGGGTTGTTGCTATTATACCTTAATAGGAGGAACAATAGCATTGGGATATTTCTACTACCCACTCCACTATGTTGCTACTACTAAGGATGGTTTTTTTAGGTAGAGGACACATTGGTTGTTAGCATTCCGATTGCAATAGTTTTCCCTCCCCCTCCCCTTATGGATTGTGGCACCATTGAAGGGGAGGTTGTTGTAGAGGAAAATCTACCTAGTATTGGAGGGGTATTGGAATTATCACTAGGTATCCCATGTATATTTTAAATTAATTTTCTAGGTTAATTATCTATGGGATTCTTATGCTTACCAACTAATAGGCACAAGAATCACTCTATTAAGACTGTATAGTAGCCTTGATAGAGAAAGTAGCTGAACACATGAATAAACCTCCACTAACATTGAGGATAATAGGAAACCCTTTGTCACAACCTTACATTGTAGGATGAAATCCCATCGTGAAGCTATGGGAAATGAGATTTCTAATAGTGCAATGTAAAATGTTCTAAGGAGACTCAATGTGTATTGTTCTTCCAACCTTGCTAACCTCTCTCTATATGCATTTTGAGTTGGCTCTAAATTACTCTTCATTGACAATTCTAGTAGAAGACATTCCAAAGAATGTGGTAACTTGATGTCAACCTCATACCAAAATAAAAGACACACAAACTAAGCTAACGAAAAGAGCAATGAAGGAGTTCAATTCAATGGTTACTACAACACCCACATTATTAGTGATGTTGTTTCATTAGAATAAGGTAAATATAACCTTATTATAGTTCCTTTGAGCTTTATTCTTCTTGTTCCTTTTTGCTAAATGTAGGGAAAGAGAGGAGGATCATTAGAGAAGAAAAGGTTAAGGAATTTCAACCGATGAATGCAACATCAAGAAGTAACCAATAAGTTGTAATTACATACTTTTATGATTGTTATATAATATTGAAAAATACATACTTAGTTTATGAAGAGTTGCATTAATAATTATAATTGTTACTTATTATAGTTTGTTTTAGTTGTAGAAAATCTTGATAAAAACATTTGTAACATTTATAAAGGGTAGAAAAAAAACATCAAGACCACACATTGTATTTCATTATGTATCATCATTAAATTTTACAGTTGACTTCATTTTTTTTGGTTTCTAAGAAATTTAGTGAGAACATTGCAAATCTCAATAAGGAAGGAAGAGACAAAACAAAGACCATTTGATGTTGACAAAACCGTATTTAAAAAAATGCTTGAGGATTTCTTAAAGGGTAAGAGGATCATTGGTGAGAAGAAAGCACGAGAAGTGGACCCTAAGACACCACAACAAATGGTCGTCGTGGTACTAAACAATATGCATGCTTGTAGTTTTTAATCTTGATATGCTCTTAACTTGTAAACTTTGAGTACCCTTGTCATACTTTTGTGCTCATTTGTTGGAAATTGATAAACTTAACTAATCTTATATTATCTTATGTACATGCATCAATAGATGCAAAGAAATTAACAATTACACATTCTTGGAGTCCATTTGGGAGGTCCTTGATTAGAGGGCACTTTGTAAGTTGATCAATATACTGTCATTTATCAATATGAAAATATACTAACTTAATATATGTCATTATTAAATATGGTTTTCTCCTCTTGCATAAAGTTAAACAACTATATTCATGTTCCCACTAACGAATACTTAAATTAATCCCTAAGGAATGATTACGAAAGAATGGTGGAATAATTACATCCCATGATTGAGGTAATTAATTATTAGTTGTGTTTATTTTTCAACTTATATATAGTTTAAATAATGCAATTATTAAATGAAATATAGTATATTCTTTCAGACTAATGATGACAAGGGCGACTTAGAGGGATTGGAGGGTATTGATAACTATTTAACCTATATGTTTTTTGTTACATATTTAAACATTATCAAATATTTATTTTATTGAACTCATGCTTTTTTATTATGTTGTGATATGAAAACTGTCATGGATATTCCACTATAACAATTTGTCACAATATTCTGATAAATAAAATTGAAATCTACTCTATGAAGGTTAAATTCCTTTAGATTCCAGAATCTTTAGTTATTGATTTTCTTCTTATGCATGAAATAGATAAAATGCAAAAAATAGAGAATAGTAAAATACAATCACACAAAATCCACAAAATAAGACAAAGATTTTCTATGGGGAACCTTTACGGGAGAAAACCCAACTAGAAAGTGAGGTTGTTCTACTCTCTTTTCTCTGGTATGGAAATAATGAAAGTACAGAGGAGAATGAACTCTCTATGGAGTTACCCGAGACCTGTGGTCTATTAAGCTGATATAGAAGATTAACCCCCTCTATTATGCTCTCTAATTTCCCACTCTCATTTTTTCTCCTCTGTTATGGAACAAAATGCAATAACATAGAATAGAACCCCTTCTCCTCCAAGCAAACCGATATTTAACATAGCCTGGTAGCCATATAGGGGTAGGGTTTTGAATTCCCAAACCCACAATTGTGATAAGGTTTTGGACCTTCTAGAATATTCTTAGAAAATACAGTATGTGGCTAGCCCCACATGTCTAAGTAATGGAGACTGATATGGCATCCACTCGCACCATGGTGATCAATATGGTAGGTCAACTTGCGAGAGGCATAACTTTCACATACGAACTCTAATTGAGGTGATTCTTGCACCATTGAAAAGGTATCAGTGTGAAGAATGTACAATATATCTCTAGAATAAGGTTTGGAACATAAAAAAGTGTCATTTGATGCCTCAAAATGGCTCTAAAATATTTCAGATGGTTTTTTTGGACCCAAATTTCCAAATTTGGACCAACCGCCAAAATGGCCCTACAAGTTGATTCCTCCAATTTTTCCACCCAGAAAGTACTGTGACAGATAAAAAATAATATAATGATCTGATATGGATCATAACTCCCCATTTAGGGAGGATTTTGGCCAACAAAATATTTACTCAATGAGGTGAGGAAATTTGTATTCTACCTTTTCCCTGGAGTACCACTTTGTTTTTCTTGAAAGTTGTCCTTCCAACCCAATCTACCAAAGGTCACGTTGCCTTTGTCTTGTAGTTCTAGACCTCTTATGAAAAAATGTGTCCTCTACCAATTCTACCTAAGCATCTGGTGTTAAATCCTCTATAGAAGGTAGGACCTGCTCCTCCTCCTAATCCAACATGGAAGGCTCATAGAGTTTGATATTCTCCACATTCACTATTGATTAAATGTGCATGTATAGGGGTAGACTGAGTCTGTAGTCATTATCTCCCACCTTTTCTACTAACTCAAAAGGACCATACCATAGAGACTTAATATTCTTTCCAGGACCCTTTAGTCTTTATGTATTTAGCTGTAACCATACTTTGCCTCCCACTATAAATGTTCGCTTTGTTCCGAGTTGGTCATTTCTAGCCTTGTACTTTTCCTATGACTTATTTAATATATCATATACTTGAAAATGGATATGCCTGATCATCTCAACTAATTTTTATACTTTTAATGCATCTCCTATGAGGTCCTCCCTCACTCCTCCTTGTTGTCCATATACAACATCGAAAGGTGAAGGTGGAAAGTATCCAAAACAATTTGCAAAAGGTGACTTACTAGAAGAAGTGTGGATTGATCTATTATAAGAGTGTTGTATGTAGATCAAATTTTCATCATAGGTCTTCAGATGGTTTTGATTATAACCCCTCAAAAGATGCATGAAAGTCCTGTTGACTACTTCTGTCTTCCCATTCATCTATGGATGGCATGTTGTATATCTCTTCAACTTAGTGTCCATCTTCTCCCATAATGTAGTCCAAAAATGCACTGAGAAATTTGGTATCATTGTCTGAGATGATGATCCTTGGTATCCCAAAGTGCACCTAAACATATTCATTGCTTCTTGTCATTTGATGGTATTTTTACAAGGCATGAGAATACACATATTGTTGAACATATCAACTACCACAAATAGATAGTCACATTCCTTCCTGGTGGTTGGTAAACGTCACACAAAATCCATGGAAATTATTTCCCAAGGTCGAGTGGGTACATGTAAGGGATGGTATAGACCTTGCTTCCTGTTAATGGGTTTGATGGTACAACAAATTATACATCCTCTAATATACCGCGCTACATATTCCTGCATTATGGGCCAGTACACATTCCTTTGTAAGTTGGCAATTGTCTTTCCGATACTGAAATGTCTTGCAACCTTGAAAGTGTGAGTGATCAAAATCTGGACCAGGGGTCACAATTTTGCTCAAATTTAAAAGTGCTCGGAATGTGATGAAAATGGTGCCATTGCGTCCGTCTCATCTTCCTGATTTCGACAGTATATTTACTTTCTCAAACGGAGTTCGTATGGAGAAGATATCGCGATCTGTTCGCCGAGCCAAACAGGCAAAATTTTAGATGCTGACTGTACCTGTCCGTACAGGACACGTGGCACAGGATGATGTCAACATCCTACGTGTCAGATGATGTCAGCAGCATACGTGGTGATGACATGGCAGGACCGTACAGGCCGTACGGTGATGATGTGGCAGTTGTTTATTGCTTGGTTGTTGGCGAATCAAGTGGAGACACGTGTCCGGTTGGTGGCAAGTAATATGAGGACACGTGGCCCAATCCCTGGGTGCCATGTGTCCCCCTCATTATTGGTTTATTTGGTTATATAAAAATGTGTTGAGGCCGTGGGGTTCGACCCCCATGTTAGAAAACAG
>JASDQU010012730.1:123845-163601 GCA_032191745.1 Picea mariana | reverse complement strand
CCGTGAGTGTCCTTGATATTCTGTGCTAGAGTGCGATCCATGGATTTTTCGGGGTAAAACTCTTGTGGATCAGGTCCTTGCATACTCAACCCTGTGATCTGATTGATCAACCTCAGATCAAATATTATACGACGGTTTAGCCACAAATAGCCACCATGGTAACAAGACAACAGTAGCTTGACACATGCATTCACCTCCTAGTGTCTTCCGAGGTGGGGAATCTTCATGATGTTCAACAGGGTGGACTGCACGAGGTTCATAGTCCACGACTAGGGGATTATCTTTGAATTATTCTCCTCAGTTTTGGTCAGTAACTTATGTGGGGCGAGCATGTTATAGACTTTGCGATATCCAAGGTTGAAGTCATTAAACTTCAACGCTGCAATCTTATCTTGGTCTGCTTGAACTGCATGTATCCCCTTCGGTAGGTATGCCATAACCAAGGTGTATTCAAAATCTCTGGGCACGCTGTCTCGATTTACTGCACAACTCAAGGGTGGAATATAGGCGGGTAATATGGTCGGGATCAATTTGGTGTTCGCTAGATCATCCCTGTGCTTGGTTCACTTTTCATCAAATGGTCCGAATCCGTGAGCAGTGAATGAAGAGGTTGGCAGTCCTATCGTCGACGATGCTTGTACACCTATAGACATCGAAATGGCTCTTTCAGTCATGAGGTCGATCAAAACTTCTTCAACATCTTTCTCTACAATGCTCAACTCGTCCGACATACACACTTGGGGTTAACAATCTCGGGTTCAGGGAGTAACTTAGACACAGTAATGGGATAGAGAGCAAGAGCACGATGATCACTATGAAAAATCAACTTAGTCCACGGGCTCAAAATCTCAGTTGGCGAAAGTGTTCTCGGTGCATGGCACGATGGGATAAATAGGTAACTCGGCAATGGGTCGCTTGCAATGGGTATGAAGCCTTCATTAACTATGTTATGTTCATTATGGCGCGGTCCCAATGGTCAGATGTCAAGTTGTCTATCCATAAATTTCTTTCTACCCGTTCGAAGAGGTGGTCTAACAGTTATAATGTCCCCAATGGATATATTTCTTTTCCTTGGCGAAGTGCCATGTGTCGTTGTTCTGATGTCCCGACAAAGCTCCAATTTTTCAAATTTTCCTTCTGTGAGGTTCCCTCTGGAACCTTCTGCAACTTGTCGATCTTAGCTCTCTTCTTACTTGGCTTTCTAGCCTTCTTCCCAGTGAGCTTCGTCTCGGTAGGCCTTTTTCCATGCTGATTCTTATCTTTTTTTGGAATAGGTACTTCGCGCTATTGAGATTCTTTCCTAAGATTCGAGGGTGATCCGTCTTCTTTATCTGGAATAGGTACTTCAATCTTCTTTGGGTCTTCTAGTGTTCTTGCAACTTAGACATATAGGTCTTTGGTGTTAAATAGCTTTGATACGTTCTTCTTTTCTTCAATCAAGTGTGTGATCCTTCTAGTCATGAATTCTTTTAACTCTTGCTTCTTCTGCTCTAAAACTTCTTCTTATTCTTGCCTTCTGNTCCAATTTTTCAAATTTTCCTTCTGTGAGGTTCCCTCTGGAACCTTCTGCAACTTGTCGATCTTAGCTCTCTTCTTACTTGGCTTTCTAGCCTTCTTCCCAGTGAGCTTCGCCTCGGTAGGCCTTTTTCCATGCTGATTCTTATCTTTTTTTGGAATAGGTACTTCGCGCTATTGAGATTCTTTCCTAAGATTCGAGGGTGATCCGTCTTCTTTATCTGGAATAGGTACTTCAATCTTCTTTGGGTCTTCTAGTGTTCTTGCAACTTAGACATCTAGGTCTTTGGTGTTAAATAGCTTTGATACGTTCTTCTTTTCTTCAATCAAGTGTGTGATCCTTCTAGTCATGAATTCTTTTAACTCTTGCTTCTTCTGCTCTAAAACTTCTTCTTATTCTTGCCTTCTGGCCTGATCTCTTTCAATAGAAGGTTTTCCTAGTAGCATGGTAAATGGGGCACTGTTCTCAATAAATTTAATAATCTCAAAATCTTTCTCTGTTGAAAGTCCATTGGCATTCATAGGTATCCGAGCAAGCTTCCCACATAGATTTATCAACTTTCGTTTGAATAGTCTTATTCCTCCTAATGAAGGAATCATAGTAGGCCTCCCTATAGCTTCCCAAATTCTCTCTGTCATGATATTCACCTGTGTTTCCTCATCTAGAACACATTCAATGTCAAAGTGCCCTATTCTTGCTTCAAGGCATTCTTTTTCTTTGAAGATCTCTGATAATCTGACATGCTGGTGGTCATTCATCGTTTCTTTGATCTATAGTAATACTTTTTCTTATTCTTTCTGGGATTCTATCATAATCTTAGTTTATGGACTTGCCTTAGGGTTTTATTGGTTCATATTCATTTCTTCAAGCTTAGCAATCATTAGGACAATCCAATACTTCATGGTCCATAGCTTTGCAACAAAGACAACTAGGTCTTCTCCCAGAAAATTCCTTAGCAAGATGGCCCAGTTTTCTGCAACTGTAACATAGGGTTAATGCTCTCTTTCATTTAAATGATCCCCAAACTTTCCTAAACTGTGCTCTAGAATCATGGTATCTAACCTGCAAACATTTCTTTCTAGGGTCATGCATACACTTATTAGTCCAAACATTCTTTCTATGCATAGGTATAACATATTTTTCACTATTCTTATTAGATCTACTCGTATCAAATATTCTTTCATCTATTAATACCTTAGTTTTCAAGCTATGATAGAATCTATCAAACATACCTAGATCCATACTGTTGAAACAAAAATTTCCACTTATCTTACTTCTACAGAGAACAAATCTTTTAGATCTATAACTTTTCAATATTCTTACCTTTGTCAGAGCACAAAGCTTTCAGATCTTACCTCTTTTAATAAAAAAGTCTCACTTTTGTCTTTCTCATAGCACAAAGATTTCAGATCTTACCTCTTTTATTCACATTGGACTTTTAAATGATCCCCAACCTTTCCTACACTATGCGCTAGAATCATGGTAGCTAACCTGCAAACATTTCTTTCTAGGGTCATGCATACACTTATTAGTCCAAAAATTCTTTCTATGCATAGGTATAACATATTTTTCACTATTCTTATCAGATCTACTCGTATCAAATATTCTTTTATCTATTAATACCTTAGTTTTCAAGCTAGGATAGAATCTATCAAACATACCTAGATGCATACTGTTGAAACAAAAATTTCCACTTATCTTACTTCTACAGAGCACAAATCTTTCAGATCTATAACTTTTCAATATTCTTACCTTTGTCAGAGCACAAAGCTTTCAGATCTTACCTCTTTTAATAAAAAAGTCTCACTTTTGTCTTTCTCAGAGCACAAAGATTTCAGATCTTACCTCTTTTATTCAGATTGGACTTCTTTTCCTTAGCACAGATCTTGCCAAACTAAGTAGAGTACTGCACACTAGAGCAACAGATCTACGCACAGAGCTTTCACAATGTCAGGTCAGATCTTTTCACAAAGCTTCTTCTTCCTCAATTCCCAACAATCACAGTTCCAGGTCCCGGCAACGGAACCATTTGTTGGCACAGAGGCAGACCTAGGGTTCAACGCTACAACAACGCACCAACAAAACCCTAACTACCGGCCCTTTCGGTAACACCTGCGAAGCAAATGAAGTTTCACCCAAGGTAGAGGGAGGGGTGGTTGCAGGACTTAGGTGTCTACAACCTTAACTGGGACACAGATCTGTGATTACAATACTTAATAGAGCACTTAGCACTGTTATTTCATCATTATTTACCCAATATCTACTTCGCAGATACAACAGAGCATCGCAGCATTCACCTTGATCTAACATATCTAAGCACAAAGCATAAATAAATGGATCAGATCTAGCAGATTCAAGCACTAATCATATTCACCTATATCATATCTAACATCTAGATTCATCATAAGCACAAAGCATAAACAAATCTATATATCTATCTATATCAATCACTTAGCAAATAACACATAAATACATCAGAACATCACACAGAGCAGAATAACACAGTATTTACATGGTTCAGCCCCACCTTGGGGCTACGTCTACCAACTCTTCTTCTTTATTAACTTCAATCAGTCATCTACATGCACAGAGCCACAAAACTCTTACTCTGCATAGGACAAGAGATCTGCGCAGCTCTCTAGACCCTCCTTCCTTGCGTTACAACAAAAATCCCTTCATAGTCTCTTACAATGACTTGCACTTAGCTCTGCAAGTCTCACACAGTATGCATAAAGCCTTACAAGTCTTGATCACACAGATCCAATTCTTAGCTCTAAGACAACTTGCACAACTACTTCTTACATTGCCTAGCCTTCTATTTATACATACAAAATAGGCCTAAACATGGGTAAACCCATGGGCCGACATCCCATACCCATTACATATTCCCAAATCGCAAAAAGGACCCAAAAAGGGGTCGAGATCCTGCAATCTCTGCTTCGTCTTGGGCTTCGTCTTCGACAGGATGTTGAAGTCCCAAAATAGGTCAAACTTGACCAAAGATCTCCCAAAACTTTGTCAAGGGCCAACAAGATGGTACAGGTTTGATACATGGTTGATGTAAATGGTATAGTACATGTTTTGGTGCATAGTTGATGCATGGTATGGTACATGGTTGATGTACATGGTATGTTACAGGTTGTGGTACATGGTTGATGTACATGGTATGGTACAAGTTGTGGTACATGGTTGATGTACATGTGACAGAGATAGTGACGGTGATAGTGACGGTGACAATGACAGGTTGGTTTATGTATCAATGATAGTGGTAGATACAGGTTGATCAATAGTAGTGACAGGTTGAGTCTACACTTATATTCCATGGTGGAAAGATGGGTCAAGGAAAGGGTGTTGTGGCCTCCTCCAGTTATTGGCAAAGAAATCAGGGAGTGGGAGCTTCCTTCAGGTTGGTGCCTGTAAATTAAGGGGTCGTAGCCTCTTTTTGGTTGGTGTTAGAGAACTCAGGGTGTTGGTGATTCCTTTAGGTTGGTGTATCTAAATCAAAGGGTTGGTGCCTCCTTCCAGTTGGCGCTGGAGAATTTGGAAGTTTGTGCTTCCTATGAATGTATTCTTGATATATATAAGAAATAATTTCGTGGTTTTCTCCCATTTGGGTTTCCACATAAATTCTAGTGTATTGTGTGTCTGATGTGATATTGTTGAATTGTATTGATTATGGTTATATGATCATGATAAATTGAATTCAATCATAAATTATATATGGATGGTAAATTTGAATATTATATATTGTGATTGAAAGTGGTAAAAAGTTATCATACTGATTCAGCCCCCACCCCCTCTCAATATTCCAACACTGGCATTTTTTTTGCATTAAAAAATGATATCACGGAAGAAGATAGGTTTATGGGATATATTTATCCAAATATTATGAAAAAAATGACAAGTAGTGCTTATGAAAAAAATCCAAGGAAGAGAAATAAAACAAAATGCACTTTTACCTGCTAGGAGTGTTGGCCAACTAGACTACCTAGTGGTTTTCAATGATAATTTATTTTTTCGATATCTGATTTGAGTGATTCCAAATCGGAATGGAAGTATATTTAGAGGGATATATCCAATATAAATGTTTTTTTTTTAAATTACATGAGATTATATGCCAAATATGCTTAGGAACAACGTGCATGACATAGTTGTTTTCAAATTTCTGCCTAGACCAACAATCACTATTTTAATCATAACGTTTTTGTTAAAGGTTGGATTGAAGAGATTACACTTGGATATCAAATGATATTCATGTAGGTATATCTAATAGAAACAATTTTGAATACAATAATATTTGATGGATCAAATATTCCACGGGACAACCTAGGAAACAAAGTTTTAGGAATGTAGATTTAGGATAGACAATTAGTATTTTGGGCATAATTTTCTTGTATGATATCGAAATGGAGTGGTTCAAATGAATTTGTAAATTATATTCATAATMAAATACACCATATAAATGGGTTTTAATCCAAAAATTGGTTGTCCTAACTATGTTCCTGAGCTACATACTCTACATCCAGTCAATGTTTTGGTCATAAATTTTTCGTTTGAGATCCAAATTGAGTGATTAAATTTGGGTTAGAAACTATATTCCAAGGGATATATCCCTTAGGAACATGTTTAAAATTTTCTTAATTTTAGTCCCTCAAATATTGACTATCCCATCTCTGTTTTTAAGAGGTTTCCAACGTCAATTTACTACAAAACATTAAAAAAAAATGACCACTTTTCTCCTAAAATTTGATCTAGGTATGTGGGATTCTTGGTGAGTGTGTCCATGATAATATTATGAGCTTATCTCCCCGAAAATATCCAATACCCATCTTATAAATCTTAAACATAGATTTTAGAAAACTTATGGTATGTTGATGAATTTGTAACAAATAGTCACTCTATTATGCAAATTTGGACAAGAATTTTACTCATGAATTAGATGACTTACATTGGATTGTCCTTTAGAAAGCTTCTATCCTTCCTTGAATCCTTCTCCAGATGCATCCCTTCTCCCTGTATATCTTCATGCCAATGTGTTAGAGGATGGATTGGTTCTACACTACACCACAAGTGAAAAGATTGAAATAATTTATCAAGAAATATATCTAATTTGATTTATACAATGCTAACTAAACTCACTTGCATAAAAGGAAACACACTTATCTACAAAAATGGAAAAAAAAACAAGGCTTCAGAGAAACTCACTAAAGTGAATATGTCTGGCTAGAACCCTTTCAGAAATTTTGAAGGGTGTCTTTGCTTCTTACCATTTCTCCTCCCTCAAGTTGCAATTGTAGCTAAATTACACACTAAACAGGAAACAACCTACCTATGCTCTAATCCCTTTAGCATCTCCTTGACAATGGTGCCAAAAATGTTGATCAAATTATATGTATAATTTATGTACATTAAATCATCAATACGGGAGTTCATAAACTTAGAGATATAAGAAAAATATATGCAATATCAGAGCCTAACCTATCCTATCTAAAAATAATTCAGAATTCAAATCTAGGAGATATATGCTAACTGGGGTGTTGACATAGAGCCCCTTCACTATAGGATGCAATATTTCACAATGTATTAACAAAGTGTTCATGCAACCTCGAAGAGTTGCAATGCGTATCCACGCCCTTTGGTAAGTGATCTCGCTTCTACCAAACAACCAATGTAAATGCAAGAGAAAGGAAATCTATGAGACATGGTGATCTTGGGGGTGTCTTCCTACATTGGGCCAAATAGTAGCAAGGCTTCTGGGAACCAATCCCAATATTTCACCTACTCTAATGGTAAGGCGTTCAAGAGGTTCAAAAAAGAAATTTCACTCATGAACTATGGCATTCAGTGGAAGATGTAGCCTCTACAAGAAAAACTTGATGAAGATAAATGAAATCAAATGCATAAATGAAACACACCACACTTCATCCATCATTGAATATTTCTTACTCTATATCCACCATGGTTGTAAATCTGGTTGTGTTCAAATTGAACTTTATTAAAATGGTGCTCCGTTTGGTATATAGAGAAACCAATGAATGAACATTAAAAATAGAAATCAAATCAAATGAAAACATGAAACACACCATACTAGCATAAAGTAAAAGACTACCATAATCCATTTGGAGTGAGCTCAATTCTCCCAAGAACAAGGCAGTGAACTAAAATACAACATCATAAACTATATCAAATCATAAAACACAATGAAATTATAAACTTACAATCCATATGGAAGAAATTATCAAGATGTTTTATTCACTCCATCATAAGTTGGACATATGCTCCAAGAGTCCTCCCCTTGGAATGGAGAAGGAACTTTGATTTATACATAATTTATTTTGAGAATAAGATAAGGAACTAATAAATTCATATCCATTTTTCTGTCATGTGGTTACAACCATTTGCTAGTATTTAGAAAGTCAACAATATCTCCAAAATCTTTGATATATTTGATAGCTAATCTCATCCAAAACTTCATGATTCTTCTCTATCCAAGATACTTGAATGAACATTCCAAATCCTCATCAAATCTTCAATGGTTGGAGAGGAAATTCGAATTTGGAGCTAGGTGGTAAAAACAAGCATCATCGAAAACTCCAAATATATCCGTAAACATCACCAAACTCACCCAACTTTCAAGGTTAAATGGGAACATGTTATTTTTCTAATATTTAATCATAAATTCACTTAAAATACTAAAATAAATGCATTGGAAAATAATAAGTGTAATCCCTCATACAAACATTAAAATGGTCTTAATGCAAGGTTACGAGAAAGCGAAAAAATGATTAAAATCAAGGAAAATGATGTGAAATAATGGTAAAAAGGATGGAAATTTGGTGACTCAACAATAAATCACAATTTTTTTTTTATGTAAAAGAGATGTAAAAAGTGAATTTTTAGGCGTTTTTTGCAATCATCTTTGATGCGAAACGGTGCTAACTTGACACAACAAATTTTTATGTATTATGTTTTCCATCACTAAGGTGACACAACAATGATGCCACATAAAGATCTCGTCAAACAAAATGATGAAATAATGATGAAAAATTGACACAAAACATGATGCACCCTATAGCCTTGTGTTTTTCATTGTGAAAACTTGTTTTTTTTTCCCTCGTAAAAATGAATTGGGTGATGACACTAATGATGATGATACAACCTTGTATTGTAGTAGTGATTTATCCAACACCAAGCGTCTGACTCTCCCTTATACACTTTTCTCCTACACTAGTTGTCTTACTAAGATGAATTTATCCCACTACATTCTCTTCCACCCCCTGTCATCCCAATATTGCTCGATCCTCTCATACCCCTTTCTTTTCCTCCTCCCCTACCTCATTCCCCCTACTTCATGCCCCTTGATCCACCTCCTTTGACTCCCTCGTGCCCCTTGGTCCACCTAGGTATAAATGTTGAAACACTTGTATTGTGAGTGGAAATGATATGGGACCTCTCGCCTCCACTCACTTCACCTTGATGCCTTGATGGCTTGACACGTCACTTGCACAAGAGTGMAATGGGAAAAAMTTGATGCAAAGGATCATAAGGTAACTATTAACAAAATGATGGATTCCAATAATTTGGTGGAATATCTCCATATCAAGAAAAGGGAACATGTGGAGATCGTCCCAAAAAACAAGGACGGAGGCAAGTAAGAAGGAGATAAGAAGGAATGGGGGAAAAATAAGGAAKGTGGTGGTCATGGGGGTAAGAAATATGGAATCGGGGAGAAGAAGTATGGTGGAGAAAATAAAAAGGGAGGAGGGAATGAAGAGTGGTGATGAATCCAAAGGTGATGGTGAACACAAGAAGGCTTTAAGTAATAAAAATGAAGCTTGTGTTCCTAGATATGACATTGAGAATGCTCACCCCCCCGGGAACTCTTTAGTGATGAAAACCCAAATGCCTAATCTATAATATACCCCTCTCAGAGTATTTTTCTCATATATGTCTTGTGGAAAGGCATGGGTCCTTGGTGAACTAAAAGGTTGGGATTTGAAGAAATGAAGTTTTGATCAAGCAYGCTAAAATCAATTAAGATGACARGGGAAATTTATTGTGCATGAATTTAGGCTTGGAGGTRTCACAACACTAATTACTTAGCAACTAGAATGGTGGTTGTTTTTCTTCTTCCCATACATTGAGCTACTATGTAGTATATTAGCCTAAATAGAAGAGAAGGATTTTAGGGAGGATGTATGCTTGCCTAATTGTTTAGCTGCATTCTTTTGCATTGAGTACTATTATAACATATTTTCATTGAAGTGCATGTAACAAAATCATATGTAGTATATATAATTGATTCACTTGGAATGTATAATTGAAACTATGTTATAAATAAACCTATGTATGTATCTCTTGTTTTGAAAATTCTTGTTTTGTATCTTAAACTCTGGTTTTTTTAGGTTGTATATATGAAACAAATTTTTAAGCCTGAAATTTCTTGTTATACTTTACAATAAACATTCTGCAAGGAAGGTTAAGCTTGAATTATGGAYACTCCTATAAATACTCTTCAACAATGTTTTTTTTTATGTAGATTATATTCCAATATTTTTTTACATTTCTATTATTTAACCCTATTCAAAAATGGTAGTGGGTCTCAAAGTTTTTCTTTATGTAGTTTGTATGCTTGTAGTTGTTGGTTTTGGTGAATGTTATTGCGTTGGACATGCCAATCCCTTTATCTACTTAGTGGGGTGAGAGGTCCCATCTCCTTTTTCCTTGTAATCCGAGCATCTCAACCTTTAGAGGTGGGTAGACAAAGGGGAATAAGGGAGGCAAAGGAGGTAGATGATGGGGCATAAAGTAGTGGGGCATGAGGGAGGGGGGTGAAGAGAAAGAGAATAAAAAGTGGAGGAGGAGAAAGAGGAAAAGGAAGAGGAGGAAGAGGGAGAGGAGAGGAAAAATAAGAAGAAGAGGAGGGTGAGGGTGGGGAGGAGGGAAAGGAGAGGAAAAATAGTAGGGGGTAGATGAATAAAAAGGGATTGGTAGGATAAAAGGAAATTGAAAGTGAAATAATGAAAAGAGAAAGGAAAGGAGGGAAAAAAGGAGGAAAAGAAATAAGTAGAATGAGAGGAAGATGGATAATACAAATAGGAATAGGTAGGAGGAGAAATATGGATAAGACGGGGAATAATAAGAGGAAGGGGGGGGGGAAGAAGAATAAGTGTAAGAGGAAGAGGAAGAGGCACATAAACCAAAACCTCTATTTTGTTTTGTTTTGTAAGTTTGGATTTCATTTCTTAAACCCTATATTTAAATCCATCCCAAATATAATCCCTTAGAGCAATCCCAATCCCATCCACTCACATCCCAAGTCCCAAAACCGTAATCAAAAGAAATAATTTACAAATTAAAAAAAGTTGGGGGAAAATGAGATTACAAAGGATTTTACCTTTTGTGTGGTGGATCCAAAATATATACCAAAGGGCCCTTGGACCTCCCTTCCCTACTTCCACTAAATGGCACACAAACCTCTCACAACTCCAACAATCTCTACCCTGTATAATCATACCAAATGAAATGAAAGTGACCTATATTTTCACTTTAAATAAGAAATGCAAAAATAGCATGACACATCATTTATTTGTGTGTTGCTTAGTTTTTTGAAACCCATGAAAAATTTCATCTACTTGCATCATTTTATTTGTGGTAGTGCATTAATGTCTATCAATGCATCAACATTAGCATGATGGCAATGTCACCTAGAGATCCATTGCATCAAAAAATCCAATAAGGCCAAATTTGATAAGGAATTAAATGATTTGTTTTAGAAATTTTTTTCTATGATAAAAAAGAATAGAGAGAAACTTTCCTAACTCTCTTTGGCTTTCATCACTTAGAAATTCATGAAGATTGGTAGTGTTATAAATACTATGAAATTGAGGCCTAATGTGTGCATAAGCAAGGCAATCTAAGAAAAAATGTTTTTCATCCTAGATTTTCTTAGTGTCATAAAGATTACATACTATTTTTTCCCATGGTGTTGTAGGTCTTAACCAATGCCCAATTTCATTATGAAGTCATGAGAGTTCATTATTATTTTAACAATCTTAATTTTTTTCCTTAAGCTAGCCATAGTAGAAATATGCTTTTGATATTCTAAATGGGGTTAATGATCTCTTTATATTATATTAAGTTTCTCTTATTCTCTATTTCTTTGTCAAAGAAAAATTAATCTTTAAATTTAATTGTAATAGTACTTTTAAAGGTATTGATATTTTATGGAGTTTCCTTCCCATTTATCCTCCAAAGGTTTAGCCAAGAATCAACATCCTTATGCCACCCTCCCTTAATTCCCAAGTGGCTTTTATTGGAATTTGAATTCGTGTTGGAAACCTCTTATCCTTCATGTTAATTATATTATGTTGTATTTTAGGGTACTAATCATAGTCTTACTCTTAATGGGTGGAAGCATAACCTCTAAGAGATGAATGGACTAGGGTTTATGATTTTAATTTTAATATCATAAACTATAAAATACCTCTAGATTTGTTCAAGTTTCCTCTTGGTTTTTCTAGAAATGATACAACCCCAAACTTCACAACCATATAAGTTAATTGGAATGACAAATGTGTTAAAGCAAACTTTATGTTTTTACTAGAACCAAAAATTTGTTGCTCTATAGTTGTTTTCAAGACTGGAATAGGCTTTCAATCCTTCATTATTTCCTTTCTCAACATTGTAGTTCTAGTTGATCTTGTGATGAATTTCAATTCCAAGATACTTCTACAAATAAACTTCTTCTAAGTGTTATTGTCATATGAAAAATTAAGGTAAGTGATTTTCATCGATTTCATGATCACAACCTTTGTGTTCTTAGTATTTATTGACATGCCATAACTAGCATAAAAATCTTTGAGAATTCTTAGCCACTTGTCAATATTAGAGGGTATCCTCACAAAAAGGACAATATCATAAATGTAAATATGAAGGATGATGACTCTTCTAGCCAAAGTAGAGCCAACACAACCTGCTTCTTCTGAACATGCTTCTAGCTTGTCAATATAAATTCCTAAAAGGGTAGGGGAGAGAGGAAAATCTTTCTTAACCCCTATATTACAATTGATTTCTTCTCATTATTCATGAACTTAACAATTACTTTCTTGTACAACCTTATCACAACAACTCTCAACTCAAAAGCAACATTCAAATCCTCTAGGCACAATATCAAAATCTTTATGAATGTCAACAAAGTAACATGAGATATTGATTTTATTATTTTGGAATTCCTTTGTAATAATCCTCATAGTGATTAAGTGGTTCACAATTGAGTGATAGATTGTAAAACTAACCTGGCCTTTAGATATTTTTCTATGACTTTCTAACCATAATTTAATATTTTCCAAAATAATTCCATACAACTTGGATAAAACATGACTAATCATAAGGGTTTTGTAATTTTAGGGGCTTTTTTTATTGCCACTTTTTAAAATGAAATGATGAAGTTTTCAATCCAAGGTTTAGGAAAACTCTATTTTACTGCTATATTGAAAAGCCTATGAATGTGAGGGATAAGAACAAAGCCTCTAATTTTTATGATTTCCACCTAGTAACCTTCAATATCCTTATCTTTCCCATTTAATGGATGCTTAATCCCAAACTCAATGCCATCTAAAGTAAAAACCTCTTACTTTGTAATAAGGGTTTGAATGTTGTCTAAAACATTAGGGGACTCATATAGAATTTCTCTTGCTTTATAATAAGGGTTTGAATGTTTTCTAAAACATTAGGGGACTCGTATAGCCTTTAAAAGTATTAATTTCAATCACTCAGGGCAATTTTATTATTTTCAATAGATTTACAAGTTAGAATTTTCCTCCAGATTTTTTGAGGTTCAAATTTGGAAAGGTGTAACTACTTAACTTGCTTTCTATTTACAGAATGTCTTTTTTGTTAATCAGTTATTTTTAATTATTTATTTTGATAGTTTTTAGGGACTCATCATAGGCTTCCCTAATAGATTTCTTAGTAATCTTATAATCTTTGCCATACCAAGAGATGGTCATATGATTTTCATTTTTACAAGAAGTTTTTAAAGAGTACGTATTCATACAAGTTGAGAGTTTTGTTGTGAAGTTGTGTTAAAGGTCCTCAATATTGTTGTTACTTATTGGGATATTTAATTTGTTTTTAAAATCCATTAGAAAACTATTGGTTTGTTTTTGTTAAGGAACATGTGCTTTTCACTATTAGAACCTTCTTCCATGAGATTTTTATGTAGGGAAATTTTGAGAGTTAAAATTAATATTCTCTAATATGAGCTAGGCTCATGATCATTTGAGATGTGAAAATTAACAATTTGGTTGGATAATGTGGTAATAATAATAATAAAATAAAGAACATAACATAACTAAGGGACACACCTATTAAAATTCATGACCAGTCCATTCATATAAGTATATCATCACAAGGTTAATTGTCTTATATATATCATTCATTCATGTATCAATTATACATTTATTATTCTCTATGGATTTCAACTATCCATTATTTGTATGTTGGATATTTTTATGTATATGAATTATTTTTCATTATATTGGTATCAAAGATACAACTTGAGCCTTTGTGGATTCCTTTGGTAACAATATTAAATTTTTGCACCCACATTTGTACTACACCGACATGCCACCACCCAATTGTTAAATTCTATCCACGCCAACTTTTGAAAAATAATCCCGACCATCACATTCCACCAATGCATTTTATAGAAGTCCATCGCTACTCCACTCTTCCCCAACCCAACCCACCATCACTCTCTTCAACTCGCTTGCAAGGAATCAGTAGACACCATCACTATACACCCTAGCTACCACTTCCATTGTCTATCCATTTACTATTGGTTTCTCCATTAGTATTTTTTGTTGGCTCATCCACCCACCATCCTCTCTTCAAATCCACTCATTATCTCTTAATAAGCCGCCCAACATTGCAAATTTAGAATTAATATCATACAATAAGAGAAATCAAACCATAGTCAAGCAAGCACAGAGAATAAGAAAATTAGGTTTGGATAATATAGTCATCTATACAACAGAGGATTAAGTGCTTGACAAAAATAAAGCCAAGTTAACTAAGTTTCTCTTTGTAGGGTTAGACATCACTCATGTTACCTTTGATAAGGGAAAGTTAGAAGAAATTGATATGTAGAACTTAGAAACAAAGATTTCTATTGATGAAGTGGTAGATTTAGAATTGATAACATACAATAAGAGACAAAAAACCATGGTTAAGAAGACATAGAGAAGAAGAAAAATAGATTTGGATAATAAATGCATCTATACAACAAAGGAAAAAGTGTTTGAAACAAAGAAAGCCAAGTTAAATGAGTTGCTCTCTACAAGGTTAACCTTCATTCATGTTACCCTTGATAAGTTAATGTCAAAAGCAATTGATGTACAAAAATTGGTTTACTATAAAATCAGGTCAAGTATTATAAGCCTTCACAAGGTCTAGATTTGTTTTTTGTAGATCATGTCTTAGAAGAGGAACTAGTTAATGTGGGAATTAAAAGAGATTTCTATACAAAGGCATTTCAACTACGAGAGTTGAGTTTACAACTCTCAATTTTGTATCAGGAAATTTTTATTTAGAAATAACAATAAGGTAAAACTTAGGATCAAATGGAACTTATTAAGCAGATTACAAAGAAAAGTGATCATGAAGATCATTATAAGGCTACTAAGTAGGATCAAGACTTATGAATTTGAATAGGACATAAATTATTGAAATAGGGCGGTGCATGAAGCTCAAAAGCAGGGGGAAGAATAATGGATGGCTTCTATAAAGATATGGGATTGTATAGGAGACACTACCATTGAGTTCAACTTCCTTCACTTGGTCCTCCAGAAAGCTTCTATTCAATGAATCTAGTATTGCAAAAATTTGAGCACATGATGCGATAACATAAAATGGAAGTACAAAGTGTGTGAGCCATTGAAAAATGATATATGTAGAAGTTTGTCATGGAGGAAGTGAGAAAAACAATATAATTAAAATGTGCATTCCCTAAAATAGATAAATACACTAAAATATTTAATAGGAATTTACATTTTTGAAGTCTCCCTGAAAACAACGTACTTTCCCACATTATAATTTATGTAAAATATTTTTAAACAATGGGAAAAGTATGATAAAGAGGTATTTATAGAAGCAACCCCTGGTTCACCTAAGAGTTAAGTTAAAATTGGTTAACATAATCAACTTTTGAAATTGTATATATAGTACAACTTAAGAAGCTATACATGATTTTTGATGGTACAACTCTCGAAAGAGTATTGTAAGAGAACTACTTCTAATACTTTGATGAATGAGGAAGCCAATCATAGGTCAGAACATTTTGATTGAAGAATTTTCTTATGCAAAATGAATGTTGTGGACTAAATCTGCAATTCAAATATTTGTGTGGATATTTTGTATCCCATTTCATACTATATTTCAAGCCATCTTGAAATATTATTAAAAGTCTTTCATTTATTTTCTTCATCCATTTCTCAATAATTTATTTTGTGTTAAGATCACGTTCCTTTCTAGAAAATATTATTATGCAATCTGACAATTATTGTAGAACTACTTCTTAGAAATCAAAATATTAATTAATGATCATTTTCATGTTGTTTCTAAGAACTAACTCTTGAAACAACATTTTTTGTATTTTAATACATAGTAGATAACACATTTTATTTCTTGTTTTTGAATCCTTAGAAAACAAAAAAGAAATATCACAACACATTTAAACCTCATCAAAAGGTTGTCAGACCACTCATCTAGAGGGTTCTTCCATACTAAACGGGGGGGATTCTAATTGGGCATCTTCGCTAGGATTAACCCATATTGGTGACATGTAAGTATTTCTCCATGTCAACAAACACTAGGGGTGTCGTTCAAAATATTGATACGAAGGTGATGCCATATCATGCTAGTAGAAATTAGGCTTGTCAGATGAAATATTAACATGACAATGATAAAAATAATAGGGATGATATCCTCACATTACATTATCCAAATGATGCATGGTTCATTACTAGGCCTCCATGACGTGCTACACGGGTTCCTTACAATAATAACAACATGTGAAAGGATTGCAAACATAAAAATGCTCACATAAACAAGATGATATACCTCTAATATTCCATGAAGCTCCAAGCATATGATGTACAAATGTAGTCTAAGAGGAGAGCTCCTCAATCCCCAAAGTCTCAACAACCATCCAAATGGAGAGAAAGATCCTCATATAGAGGGAGTCTCTTCTCTCTTACTATAAAACAATTATTGTTTTCTAACTAACACCGTGACAAATGAAATAAATAATATAAAAATGAAGTAGTTATATCTCCTCAATCCATGGTTGAAAATGTCAATCTATGTGGATAGTATCTTCTCTAAGAGAACTCGCCCTCATCCAAAACTAGGAAGGAAATTACATGATTATCTCCAATAAAGTGGATACAACTAAAAATAGGCATGATAACCAAGTCAACATGCAATAGGTCCACATTGAATGCACCCCCCAAGATGGATGCATGCAAAATATAGTAAAAGATCTTCAATGTAGGAGGATGTACTCAAGGGTCCACTTAGAAAATCTCACCAAGTGCACCCTCCAAGATGCATAAGAGTTAAAACAATAAAATAATACTCCTAGGATAATTCTCCATAATAACCATCTAAAAAATAACAAGTGGTTCACAAGATGCATGCAACCAACCGCATGTGTCAATCCCAACCGACCAACTCCATGGATGAATGTGCCAAGTGCCAACTGTATGAAATGTTCCACAAGAAAAGATGTGGTCAATCCCTAAAATAGTAAGTAGAATATATCCACATGTGTGCCCTATAAGGTAATGCTCCAAAAACATGAAGAAGACCAAGCAAGAGCATGCAAAAGCCACAAATGTGGCCCTACAAATATGATACATGCAATAAAACTAATCCATATCCACTTCCAATAAAACAATATATCTATCAAGTCAAATAGGTGAGGGCACTCCAACAATAACCTTCAAAATCATTAAATTAACCATTAAATGGTTAAATCAGCCTCAACGTGTGTGCACAAAGGCTAATACTTTAATTAAACCATAGTCCAACCTCCCAATATTCACCAATTGATTAAATCGGCATGAACATGTGTGATAATGAGGGGTGCACTCCATCACAGTTTTGTACCATGTAAATAAAGATGTCATCCCTAGCAAAACCCCACCATGATAAAACAACACATAAAGCTCAACCTAAGGCGCACCACCACCAAGGGATTAATACATGGAATAAAAAGTAGTGCCCCATCAAATAATATGTAGTACCAGGCTTGAGCTTTGGATTCAATCCAAAGGGATCCAAGGGATCCAAGCTTGAGATTTGGATTCTTTATGTTCTTCAATGGTTCATAGTTGAAGGGATCCAAGCTTAAGCTTTGGATTCTTCATATGGTGGTTTTGTTGGTCGACCACTAACCATCTTCACTTGAACAAAGTGGTGGTTTTGTATTACCACTAACCATCGATAATTGAATAATGTGGTGAGTGTCCAATGGTGAATGTGGTGGTTTTGTTCTCTCATTACATGCTTTTAATTCCTAGTTGCAATCCAACATTATCCTTCATGAGCACATGAGCATTGTGTGCTTGAATTACTTGCCAAATTAAATATGAGTGTCACGAAACAAGATAAGCATCCAAGAGAATAACCACCATCCATAAGCAAAATGATCTTAGACCCCCTTATTCAAAGTTCAGGATAGGTCTAGGACATTTCAACACCGAAAAAAAATCATTCATTGATGTAGTACACAAATATATTTTGTTCAAGAAGTTGGAAGTTGGTTTTACAACTTAGGATATTACCAAGCCTTCAAGAAACTTCTCTTCATAATCTTGCAAAATACTGCATTTTCTTTGCTTCTATTTGACTACCAACTGCCAATGAGAGGCTTACAAACCTTCAACCATATTTTTTTTTTTTACTTACATTGTGATTTGAGGAAAAAAATATTGAAATCAATATTCAATAATCACATTTTGTCCAACCCTCATTTCAATGTTTCAATCAATTAATCAACCTCATCGTTTTAAAAAGCCATAGTCTAAACGTTCTACGAAATGATTATTCTCAGTGAATTTTTTTGGGGACATTTGTCCGAAATCTGGCAAGAAATTGTTAGATCTGCATATTTGAGTGATTATTTCCATATAATCAGAGTGCCCAAGAGTTTTTTAGCATGTTGAATCCGTTTCTACATTCAAAAATGGATTTTAAACAACAAAAAATAGTGATTTCGAACAAATTTATGTCGTCGGATTACTGCGAAAAAAACATTTCATAAAACAGTTAGACAACGCCTTTTAAAAATAGACATCTATGCCTTTTATATTATTTCCAATATTATCGGTGATGAATGTATGTTGGGATATTTAATACATCATCACTCCAAAATGAAATTACATTACAAAAATGGTAGCTAATACAAAAATATGAACAAGGGTAGCATGTTACATTACACGCTAACTCAACCCAATGTGGAAGAGGGCTGAAATAAGGTCTAGAAAAGATACATGCCAACCCATCATCAACCTGAAAATCATCAAGTGTGTGCCTCTCCAAAGAAAAATATGCAATAAAACATCATCAACATCCTCAAGCAAAGAGGATGTACACTGCTCCAACAAGAAAATGTCTTCCACTAAGCATAATTATGAGGTAGGAAATAAAATTTTAGATCTAGAAATAAAATTTTGCTCATTATTTAATGGTTGGAAATTACTATCATAAAATATGCACTCAATACATCGTTGTCCAAAACAATTTCCAACACCAAAACACAATTTTTATCTTAAAAATCGCATATAAATTCACTCAAATATACAGAAGTAGATGGCTAGAAATTTTCAGTACTCATCATCTAATTTTTTAAAAATTGTAAACTATGTATGGAAAAAAATCAATGATTTTTTTTTTTTAATTATCACTATCATAAACATGGTTCAAAGGTTGAAATAAATGTGAAGCATGCATGGGAAAACAAGGCTACGAAAATTTTGATTTACCGCCCCATTTTCAGCCAACTCATCCACAACATAAGGTTATCCAAAGGCCCGAAAATATGCACTATCATCTTCAAATTCTTCACCACTAGTATTCAAGGACTTTTCAATTAATTCCTAGTTAATTTAGTAAGCAATTAAGAGTTGTACATTTAATTATCAATCTGAGGTCGTATCCCACTTACGAACTATCATGCACCATATATGCAAGTGTAATGTTGTAATTTCTATGGAGTTGTAGTACTTTAAATGTCACAAATTGAGATTTTAAGATGCTCAATTAAGTTACCAATCTACACTACTTCCTGAATTGTAAGAAAACAAATGTCACGCTTGCATGAAAGAAAATCATGCTTGCAGAAAATAAATCACACTTTGCGGAAAGGAAAGTTATGATAATTTGTTATAACAATTGTGTATTTGTATATTCAATGACGATTGCAAAATATCAAATCCAAACTGCTAAAGATTAAAGTTTATCACAAATTTGGAAGAAAGTAAAGTTGCAAGTGGAGTTGCAGCAACGTGAGTTGCAGCAACGGAGGTGAGCACAAAATTTACAGTAACGCAAATTGCAATAACGAGAGTTGCAACAATAAGAAATGCAACAATTCTTGCGATTACAAACTTGCAAGGATTGAAGCAACAATGACTGTATAATCCACAACACAAAGAAATTAAATATTAACTACGAAGGAACTGCAATTAACTATTTACAAAATCGGGACTGGTAGTAACGTAAAGAGATAAATTGACTACAAAAATGAACAATAATGAAATGTTAATCCTACTCTTAATATACATGAAGTACCTAACTAAGGAGGAGGGACTAACCCCTTAGACAATGCACTGGACTATGAAATCAAAATAGCATGAATGCTTAGTGCGCCATCACCTGAGCAGGAGAAGAAAGGAAATTGTATTGCAGAAGTCTTCAGTTTACAATAACAATTGAATGTTATCACCAACATAATTCTCACCAAGCTCAAGGGAAGATGGGGTTTTTATACAATACAATTGATGTTTAAAATGAAACAAAGGGACGGATGAACAACCATGAGAATTAGGTTGTTCGTTCATTTACATTGATAATGCCAATTTTTAGGAAAGATCAGGCATATGTTCACTTGGATCAGTTGGGCAATGGTTGGTAGGCAAACTAATTTATCTTTTGGTTGTCTAGTTGTGTAATGTCTCCTTTCTATTTGATGAATGTTCTTGACCATCGGTTGTAGTGTTGACTGATGTATTGGCATGATTTGTCTTGGAGTTGTAGCAATGGTATCGTACTCGAAGTTGCAACAGTTGTGTCAAGTTCGGAGTTGCATTTGTTATGCCATGCTTCATAGTTGCAGTAGTTGTGCCATGCTTCAGAGTTGTAGTAGTAGTTCCATGCTTCAGAGTTGCAGTAGTTGTGTCATGCTATGGAGTTCCAACACTTGTAGGAGTTGCATCTACTATAATTGTTCCTCCATAGTAATGTAAGTGCAAGAAGGTAACAGTTTTCCTTAAGAATATGTAAGAATAACATACAAATGGCATATAGGGGAAATATTCATACCTTGGGAAAAATGAGACAAATTGGATAAGGAAGATATCAAAAAGAGTATGAACAATGGAAAATGGTAAGGAAAAATGTATTGAATGGGTGCTGAAAGTATGCCAATTTAGGCACCCATCATCTCCCCCAACCCAAAATTGTTGCATGTCCCTATGCAACCAATAATCAAACAGATTTAGAAAAATTGAGACTTCCATGGAGGTTGTTGATACTACAATCCACCTCCCTTGCTTCCTCTAGATGACTATGTTCCTCCTTTTCATTGGTGCTATACCCTTTTGTAATTTCTTTGCCCTCTACTAGTTGTTGCTTTGTTTTAGTTTGGATAACTATGTTAATCAATATAACATCTGTGGTTTGGACAACTACCTCCTTTGTTTCCTTTGTTTGAGTTGTCTTCTCTTGCTCAAGAGAGGGTTCCCCTACAACAAGAGAACTTCATGTCGGACAACCTAATTTCTCAAGTACCCTTTGTTCATCAAGTTCATCCTTGAGCATTTTAAGGTTGAGTTGTAGCTTCCAATTTTATATTCTCAACATCCTATTTTTTTTACAAGAGATGCATAAATAGGAAATGAATGTGGAATGCTTACCCAGGATGTAACAGTAACCTTCTTTTCAGGCTCAACAACCTCTAGTTCTAGTTCATGTTTTCCTAGATCAACAAGCTCTTCTGCTTCCAGTTCTTCTTTGTCCGATTCCTGTGAGTTTCCATATCATTCCCGAAGAGTGCTTCTTACTGGTTCTTATGGATTAGTAAGATCCCCTGGTTCTAATTCCTCTTTCTCTTGTGAATTGGAAAAGTGTTTCGGTACCTATGTTTGTGATTCTTGAGGTTTGGTAGATTGTGCTAGAGGAGTTCTCTTTGTTGGTTATAGTGTATCACTAGGAGCTTATGCTTGATGTTCCTCCCTCTCTTGTGTTGGATCCTTTGTCTCTTGTCGGTTTGCGCTTGTTCTTTAGAAGTGCTCCCTACTAGATATTATGGAGTAGTAGGAGAACTTGCTTATGGTTCCTCTTCGTCTGTATATACCTTAAGGATGCTGGTAATCCCTTCTCCAAGAGTGCCTTTTGTTGGTTCTTATGGTTCAACAAAGGCCTCTATATACATTCCCTTGTCTGCTTCCAAGTTGGTTCCCTCTATTGGTTCTTGTGTGCCAACGAATGGTTTTGTCTCCATTTCTTCACGAGATTCAACATCATCCTTCTGTGCTTGTTTAGCAGGTTTTTGTTGTTTGCGTTGTGTTGCAACCGCAAATGTGTGCCTCGTTCTTCTTTTCTTTGGAATATGGGGTTCCATCTTTTTGAACCCTTTGACTCTCTTTGTAGGGGGTTTGCTACCAGTGACCTCGACATCATTGTCGTGGCCTTCTTTTGTTGGGGTTGTCGTACTCTAGCCCCTTTCCCTAGCTATTCTTCTAGGTCTCTTTGGTTGAGGAGTGTCATAATTTGGGGTTATTGTATCTGGGACATTGTTTCTTGGAGGTGGAGTTGCAGTCGTTGCTTCTCCTGGTGCCGAAAGTGTAGCCATTGGTTCCGCAGATGCCTGAAGTGCAGCCATTGTGTCCTTAGAAAGTATAACTGGTGGCTGGACAATGTTATTCCATGTGCGACCTTCCCTATGAAGGACGCATTCCACCAGTAACTGGATAAGCCCATGGTGGGAAATAACATCCTTGGGATGATTCGAACTCTGTTTGAGTGTTTCCATGATATGCAAGGTCTAAAAAAGAAAATATGGCATATTGATGGGTCATTTGTGTCTGAGGTGGTTTAGGAGCTTAATATGTTAAAGGTAAGACACCTCGTAGTGTCCTTCACATGTGAAATATCATTGGAAAAATATGGCCCAAGTCCTACCATGGATCTTGTAAAGGTCATATTTCAAATCATATGCCCTTATTTACCAGGGCCTCTCTAGGCTCAAGAAACTATCAAAATATTTCAGGCTTGGAGGTCCTTCTAAAGTACCACATTTCACTTGTTTGTGGCAATCCTATAGCTTCTGCCACTATCTCTTATGTTACTTCCACCTAGGTACCTACCACCATCGATTGTTCTTATCTGAAATTCAAAGTGAATTCTAGCACAACTTCGTCGTTATACCCTTGCAAACATTGTACATACTCCATCCAGCCATCCTGGTGGAGAATTTTCACAATATTGTCATAATCTTCAAGTAGCAGTGCTTCTATTAGTTCTCTGCGTATGAGGGATCCTCCCATGGTATCTCTTTTTCCTAACTTTGACTAGTTGCGATTGTAGAGGAAATGGTTGTTATTCAAGGTGGGGGATTTCTAATTATGGTAATAGCATGGTGATTATGGAAATTATGGAGTGAGGTGGCGAGTAATGATGAAAAATATTCCATTTAGAGATAATTCATTACACAGTATTTTAGAAAACATACATGTCTTATCTTACCTGAATTGGTTGTCCTTTGTACAAGTGTCATGTTGGTGAAGTTGTGGTGACAGAAATAGAGTCACATCAATGGGATTATCTAGAATCTCAGCATTGACGTTGCTTATTATGTCCACCTGAAGTGCAATAATGGTGACACGCATAAAGTGAAAGTTGTAAGTGGATTTCTAGCAATAGGAGTTGTGGCAATGGATCTACAACACTAAGAGTTGCATCAATGAGAGTTGTGGTATCAATGATGTAGATGGGAATTGAAACATCGATGGTGCAAACGAAAGGTGTGGATGAGAATTGTAGAATCAATGGTTTGGAGGAAAGGTGTGAGAGAGAAATGAAGAATAAAGTAAAGTTGCAAGTGCAGTTGTAGTAACATGAGTTGCAGCAATGAAGCTACAACAACAAAAGTGTTAGCGATGGGAGTCACAACAATAGGGATGAGAGGGAAGAGAGTTTCAAGATGAATTAGAGCCACAAGTGGAGTTTCATCAAAGGGATATGTAGCAATGGGAGTTGTAGCAAGCCAAGAGTTGCAACATGTCAGGAGTTGTAGCAATAGGAATTTGCAACAATAAGGGTTGCATCAACATTGCTCTCCCCTTCATATCCTGCAAACTTTATTAGAGAGGAAGATAAAGTTTTATTAAAATTTGATGAGAAGGATCCTGACATAACCATCAAAAAACCGTGAAGTTCCCTTCTTTATTATTATTATTATTATCTTAAGAAGAAAGGAAATTATCCAACAAGGATTTGTTCTTTTTGAACAAGTTCCAGATCACTATGAGGCCATCCATTTGATAAGGGTCGATCATATATGCGAAGTATATGTCCATTATCCATTAGAGGAATTATGTCTTCATCTATGGTACGTATTTTGATGGCCCCGCTATCATACATTGTATCAATCTCATATGGACCAAGCCATCTAGTACGAAATTTCCCTTTGAAATCCTTGAACCTAGAATCGAATTATAATGCCCAGTCTCTAGCTTTGATTTTCTTTTTATTGATAAACTTATCGTGCCATCTAGGCCTTTGATGTTGTATCATTGTGGCTCGGTGTAGGGAATCACATCGTAGCTTTTCCAACTAGCTAATTTGAAGTGGTCTTTGTTTCTGAGCTTCTGATAGGTCCAACCCAAGTTGTGCCATTGTCCTAAGTGACTAGATTTCTATCTCAATAGGCAAGATAACTCTTTTTTCATATACTAAATCATAAGGTGTGCATCATGTAGTAGTTCTTTTGGTCATTATGTAGGCACATAAGGCTTCAGGTAGTCTATCATCCCAACCCTTGAGGTGTAGTATGACAATTTTAGTGATAATGGCCTCAAGGATCTTATTAGTCCCTTATACTTGTCCATTTTCCTATGGTTGATCTGGTGTTGTTATTTTATGCTTGATCTTGTAGTTGTCCATCAATTCTCTAGCAAGCCTTGATGTGAACTAAGTTCCCCCATCGGTCACTATCTCTCGTGGTATCCTGAGCCTTACAAAGATCTCTTCATGGAGAAACTCCACTACTACATATTCATTTGTTGGCGGGAGTGCATTCACCTCCATCCAATTTGTAACATAATATGTATAGACGAGGATATAGGAGTGTCAATGGGAAGGGGGGTTTATTGGCCCCACGAAATCAATGGACCATTTTTCGAAAGGTTATAACACCATCTGTGGTTGTAGCGGCATGTCATATGTTTGTACGGGTCTACCCATGGAATGAAATTTATCACACCTCTTCACATATTCTTTGGCATCTCTTAAGATAGTGGGCCAATAATACGCCTAATGGAGTGCCTTGTACCGATTCCTTTTATAAGTAAAATGGCCCCCACATGGCCCATCATGACATGCTTTTAGTATCTCATGGACTTTGTCTTCTTATACACATCTTCTAATAATCATATTAGGTCATGTGTAGAAGAGGCAACCATTAATCCATGAAAATATTTCACTTTTCCTGGCGATGCTTTGTCCCTCCTTGGGAGTCGGGTGATGTGGGAACTTTCTTGCAGCAAAAAAGTTAGCAATATTTGCAAACCGAGGTGAGATAGTAGATACTGCAAAGAGGTGTTCATTTGAAAATGAATCTTCCATTGGAGGTTCATTCTCATTAGATGTTATTCTATAAAGAAAGTCAGCAACTACATTATATTTTCCTTGCTTATCTAATATGGTGATATCAAATTATTGTAATAAAATTAACCATTTAGTGATTTTGCCATTGGTTATTGGTTTCCTCATTAAATACTTAATAGCAACATGATCAATATGTAATATTACTGGTTATCATGTAATGTAGTGCATGAACTTGTTTATTGCATGAATAACAACAAGAAACTCTTTTTCAGTTATCGTATAGTTCAATTCTGCTAGCAAGTGATTCTTGTTGACGTAATAAATTGCATATGGGTCATTTCCTTCTAGTTGAACTAGGACAACTCCAACGACGGTGTTTGATGCGTCTGTGGAAATGTGAAACGGGAGGGACCAATTGGGTCCTCTAAAAATAGGGGCCTCAGATACTTTGATTTTTAGTTCGTCAAGCACATGTTGGCATATATTTGTCCATGAAAACTCAAAATATTTGTTAAGTAAAGAAAATAATGGACGAGCAATTCATGAGATATTTTCAATAAATTGACGATAATATCCAACATATCCAAGAAAACTTTGTACCTACTTTTGTGAGGTTGGACTTGAAAAGTTTAGTATTACCTTTACTTTTGTTTAATCTACTTGGATACCTTTGGCTGAGATGAGGTGTCCTAATACGATGCCATCAGTTAACATCATTAAAACATTTTTCATTGTTAATGGAAACATTTGATTCTTTATACCTTATCAATGTTTTCTCCAGGTTTTCCAATGCCTCGTCAAATTCATCCCCATATGTCGTGAAATCGTCCATATATATTTCCACAAGTTCATGAATTAAATCAAAGAATATTCCAATGATGGCTCTTTGAAAGGTGGCGGGGGCATTGCATAATCCAAATGGTAGAACACGATAGGAAAAATGTCCCCCAAGGATAGGTGAACGTTTTTTGTCTTGATCTTCGGGTGCGATTTGGATCTGGTTATACCCATTGAATCCATTGAGGAAAGAAAAGTATTTCTTCCTGACCAATGTATCTAGGACTTGGTCAATGAATGGGAGTGGGAAATGTTCTTTGTGTGTTGCTTTGTTGATTTCTCTATAGTCAAAACAAATTATCTATTAACCATTTTTCTTTGGTACTATGACTAGAGGGGAGACCCATTAGCTATCAGAAATTGGGTAGATGAAGTTGGTTATGAGCAATTTATGTATCTCCTCCTTGACTATGTCTTTCAAGATTGGATTCATCCAATGCTAAGGATGGAAGATGGCTTGGGATCCTTCCTTAATGTATATGTGATGTGTGCATAGGTTAGGATGGATTCCCTTGATGTGAGAGTAATCCCAGGTGAAGGCATCACTTTTCTTTGCAACACTTTGACTAGTCACTATTTTTTTTGTTCAATTAGTCCCTATTTTATCTTCAAGGTTTTCCATGGGTTGATTTCTATGGTTTCAGTAATGGATCCTTGGTATTTTCTGGTGGGGATTTGTGTTCTGTGGGTGAGATGCTTGTTGTGGATAGAGAAGCATGTGTTTTTGGTTGCATCACATGCTAAAAAATATGTGCATTTTCTGAGGAAGAAGAAGCTATAAAATCATTAATTTCATCATCCTTTTTTTATCTCTTATGGATAAGTATTGATCTATGGAGAGGACTTGATGGGCTTCTCCTTCTTCCTCACTATCTTCTTCATCAAAACAAAGTGGCATCTCTAGGTCAATGCTAAGTTTGGTGGGAGGATAGAGGGTTAATTGTATTGTGAATGTCCCCTGGGAGATTGTCATCTTCCTAACCTACAACTAATGTAATCATTTTTGGTGGCAAGCCAAGGCCTTCCCAAGATTAGAGGATACCCTCCCAGACAGGTTTTTGGTTGTAGGACCATAAAGTCAGTGGGATATTCCAACGAGTCTACTAATATCACTACATCTTCCAATATGCCCTCTTGTTTAATGGTTGATTTGTTGGCTATCTGGAGTACGGTTGGGGTTTCCCTAAGGCCCGTAATTCCTAAGGCTTCCATGGTCTCGCGTGTCATATAATTGATGGTATCCCTAAGGTCGATTATTGTGTTATTGATGAGTGTATTGTTGATCTACACATTAACTATTGGACTACCTGGATATGAGTATTTAGCTGTGAGAACTCCCCCCATCATTAAGTCAAACAGTTTTCTCATGACATGGGTAGTTTGAGGATCCTTTCATTTTCTATTGGGTTTCCTCAAGAAAATTTCTCGTACCACTTTTGAATACATGGGCACATCCTTGATGGCTTGAAATAACGGATTTTGACACACATTTTTTAGTTCTCCCAGCAAGTCAAACTCAAGCTGAGTAAAAGGTTTCTCTAGGTGTAACCTTTATGGATAGGGTGGATTTTTAAGTTTAGGGTGGATATTCTCAGCTTTTGAAGGTTCTTGATATTTTTTTGGTTCTGATTCTTCATTTCGGACATCCTCATTCAAATCTTCAATACTCATACGAGGTTGGTCCTTGGTTAGTGTCTTCCAGGATTGAATATGGATATCATTGCAATCCAGGGAAGATATGGAATAGGTAGGGTAGGAAACAATTCCAACAGATCATGCTTGTTGGTCTGGCCTTCCATTATTAGGGTTAGGGATGGGTTGTGTAGGTATTTTTGGTCAAGGAGGGGCAGATGTGGATGCCTGCATCTGGGGAGGAGGAAGAAGTTGCATGGTCAGTTGGGTCAATGGTTGTTGAGGCCCTCCTACAGTAGGATTTCTCCACCTTTGTTGCCATAAATGGTTTGGAGGAGGAGGAGCCACCCATTATTGTGTTTCCATACCCCATGGTTGAGAAGCATATTTCATGGAAGGGTTAGTCCAATATGAATTGAAATACTAATAATGATCTTGAATCATACTTTGAGGTTTGGGTTGCAAAGGTCTCTTTCAAGAGACAAAGCATAACTTCTCTAGTTCTTCATATTTCTTATAGATGACCTTTAGTCCTAGTAAGGATAGATAGTTGTGAGTAGCATGGTCCTCACTGCATGTTATACATACCTCAATCTAATCCAATGAACATTATTTCCATGGGTGCTTCATTCTGCACTTTGGGAAAAATATGGCCAATGCTCATTCTATATCTTCTTTCTTCTTCCTCATTTTCAATGTGTCCAACTGGGAGCTTAGGGAACTAAGTATATCAATCTCCAAGTCTTCTAACATGTTCTATATTTCTTCCCTCGTAAATCCACCTCCAACAATTTTTCTATTTCATTACAGTATATCCCTTGGCCCTCTTCTTATTTTTGACGTGCCTCTGGAATATTTACGACAAAGTTATAATATAGTATCATATTCCAATTGAGATATGTCTCCTCCGATGATCAGGCTTGTAATTTATATGCAATCGTCTCAGAATCCTCTCATAAACAAGACATGTTGTGTCTCAAGAGATAAATCCCCTTGTATTTACCTCTACAAGTTATAGTTGAATCATTCAATGTAATCTTCAAGGCTCTCATCTTCATGTTACACCATCCTAAATAATTCCTCCCTTCTTTTTTTATCTTTATAGTATTTTTCTAGAAATTTCTTCGTCGTCTAATCTCATGTGTGGATGTTATCCCTTCCAAGACCCATGAACCAACGTAGTGAAACATCCTTGAGTGTGGCAGGAAAAATCTTTAGTTTCTGGACATCTGACACATAATTGTAGCCTCTACAAAGTATGTCAAACTCGAAGAGGAAGGTGTCAAGGTATTATTTAGATAATCCATGAAAATTTGGCAAGGATGGATGGGGGATATTATTTATTTTAGTCTCTTCATTCGATCCTCTGGTCGGGAATACGAAATTAGAGGTATATTCCTTGAAACTTTTGTGTGTTATTTCTCTCTACGGGTTGTCTTTTGTCTCTAAGTGTACTTCAAGAAAGTTGAATTCCCTAAAGTGGTTTTGTTCACCGATCAACCCTTTAGAAAGTGGAAAATCTGTATGCATAGATCCTTGTACATTCTCAAATTCCTGAGGGGAGTTCTCAGGCTTATTCTTGGCAAGAAAACTTGTTGCATTTGATAGGTAGTTTGCATGATTGTGCTCCTTTCCCTCTTTAGATTGACCTACACTATCAGTTTTCGATATTTTTTGGATGAACTAACTCTATGCATAGACAGTATTAAAAAAAACATTTAATGAATTGTTGAAAATAAATCATAGCATTAATCTACAGAAATAAAAATCCACAACTCTATTGAAACAAAAACTACTCTTTTTTACAGTTCCCCAGCAATGATGCCAAAAAATGACAGACTTTTCAAATACTTCCTATTTAATTTAGTAAGCAACTAAAGAGTTGTACATTTTATTATCAATATGAGGTCGTATCCCACTTACGAACTGTCGTGCACCATATATGAAAATGTAGTGTTGTAGTTGCTACGGAGTTGTAGTCCTTTTAATGTCACAAATAAAGATTTTAATATCCTCAATTAAGTCACCAATCTACACTACTTATTGAATTGCAGGAAAATAAATGTTACACTTGCAGGAAAGAAAATTGTGCTTGCATAAAATAAATCACACTTTGTGTAAATGAAAGTTATGCTAATTTATAATGGTGACTTTCTCAAGCATGATGATGATCTTGATTTGTTATAACAATTGTGTATTTGTACATTCAATAGCGATTGCAAAATTGAATATCAAATCCAAACTGAAAGAATAAAACTTATCACAAATATGGAAGAAAGCAAAATAAAGTAAAGTTGCAAGCGGAGTTGCAATAACATATCTGCAGCACGAAAGTTACAACAACGTGAATTGAAACAATAGAAGTTGTAGCAATGAGAATTGCAGCAACGCATGTGACGGAATTTTCAATTACTTCTTAATTAACTTAGTGAGAAACTGAAGAGTTGTGCATTTAATTATCAATCCGCGGTCGTATCTTAATTACGAATTGTCGTGGACCATATATGCAAGTGTAGAGTTGTAATCGCTAAGGATTTGTAGTACTTTGAATGTCACAAGTTGAGATTTCAAGATACTTAATTAAGTCACCAAGCTATCCTACTTCTCGAATTGCAGGAAAAGAAAATCACACTTGCGAAAAATAAATGACACTGACAGAAATAAATCACACTTGCGGAAAATAAATCACACTGGAAGAAAGTAAATCACACTTGTGTAAAGTCAATCATACTTGCAGAAATTAAAGTTATGCTAACATATAATGGTGACTTGCTCAAATAAAATGATGATATTGTCTTTTTGTAATAGTTACATGTTTTTACTTTCAATGTTAATTTACAAAACCAATAATATCAATCCCAATTTGTTCAGGAATAAAGTTGTCACAAATCTAAGAGAAAACAGAATGGAGTAAGGCTGAAAGCAGAGTGGCAGCAACGGAGTTGGTACACAAAAGTTACAGTGACGCGAGTTGCAGCAACGAAGCTACAACACAAAAGCTACAACAATGTGAGTTGCAACGATGGGATTCGTAGCAACATATGTGATTACAAACTTATAAAAATCAAATCAACACCAAGTTGTAGCTTAAGATTGCAGGACTCGTGACATAATGAAACTAAATTAACCACACCTGAATTGCAATTGATTGTTCTGTGAAATTTGGAATTGCAGCAGTTTAAGAAATGAAACAACTACAGTTTTAAATGAATAGAATTGAAATGTTAAATCCTACTCTTAATGTTACAGGAAGTAATTGAATAATGAGGGGGGGCTACCTCCTTAGACAAGGCATTGGGCTACGAAATCAAAATAGAACAACTATTCAACATGCCATCACATGAACATGAGAAGAAAATGAATTATATTGCAAAAGCCTAAAAATTAAAATAATAGTCAAATGTTATCACCAGAATTATTCGCCCCCAAGCTATAGGGAAGATGGGGTTCTTATACAGTACAATTGATGTATAAAATAACACAAAGGGATGGGTGGAAAACCATGAGAATCAGGTTGTTTGTCCATTCACATTGATATTTCCAAATTTAGTAAACATAAGGCATGTGTTGACTTGGATCAGCTGCGTGACAGTTGGTAAGCAAACTAACTTATTTTTTGGTTGTCCACTTGCATTCTATCACCTTTCTGTGTGAGGAATGTTCCTTGAATTCCAGTTGTGATGTTGATTGTTGTGTTGGCGAACTTTGTACTCAGAGTTGCAACAAAGGTATCGTGCTCAGAGTTGCAACAACAGATAGTGAAATTAGTGTTGTGGTAGTTGTATTGTGTTCAGAGTTGCAACAACAGGTAGGAATTGGAGCCACTATAAGGATTTGTAGTGATTGTAAGGAAATCACTGTATTTACTCCTGTATAGCATTGTTAGTGCATGAAAGTCACAAGTTCCTTAAGAAATATGTTAAGAATAACATAAAAATGGAATATGGGGAAAGATTCATACCTTGATGAAAAGTGAGACAAAATTGGATAAGGAAGGCATCAAAAAAGAAATTATCAGTGGAAAATGGTAAGGAAAAAGGTACTAGATGGGTGTTGAAAGTATGCCAATTCAAGCACCTGTCATCTCCCTAGCCCAAAATTGTTGCATGACCCTATGCAACTAGTAATCACTTAGGGTTAGAGAAATCGAGGTGTCCATGGAGGTCACTGACACTATAGTGTATCTCCCTTGCTTTCTCCTTTTCACTGGTGTCATGCCCTATTGTAATTCCTTTGTCTTCTGCTAGTCCATGTTTTGTTTCAGTGTGAGGGGCCTCATCAATTAACATAACGTGGTTGCCTGGAAAACTACCTCCCTTGTTTCCTTAATTTGAGTTATTTATTGTAGTCTGATGAATGGTTCATTTGCAACAAGAGGACTTGTTGTAGGGTAACCTAATTTCTTAGGTGCCCTTTGTTCATCAAGCTCATCCTTCAGTATTTTTAGGTTGAGTAGTAGCTTCTAATTATTCATTCTCAACATTCTATTTTGTTTTACCAAAGATGCATATATAGGTGAGGAGTGTGGAATGCTTACCCAGGATGTAGCAGTAACCTTCCTTTCAGGCTCAATAGTCTTTATTTTTGGTTCGTATTTTCTTGGTTCTTGTGCATGAGAAGGTTTCTCTCCAAGAGTGTTTCTTGTTGTTCGAAAAGAGCCTCTATTTCACRTGGATGAGCTTGTGGATTAGAATTATTCTCCCCATAAGTGCTTCTTATTGGCTCTTGTGGATCAACAAGAGCCTCTAGTTCTTGCTCATCACTCTCTTGTGAACTGGTAGAGTGCTTTGGTTCCTCTTTCTGTGATTCTCGAGGCTTGGTGGAGTGTTCATGAGGAGTGATCTCTGATATTTATTTTGGAGCAACAGGAGCCTTCACTTAATGTTCCTCCTTTATTTATTGTGTGTTTACAACCTGTTCTCCACAAGGGCTCCCTACTAGTTCTTGGGGAGTGGGAGATTTTTCTTCTAGTTCTTCTTCATATGTACAGACCTCCAGGATTGTGGTGATCGAGTGTCTTTTTCTAGTTCTTGTGGGTCAACAAAGGCCTCTATATCCATTCCCTCATCAACTTCTAGGTTGGTTTCCTCCAATGATTCTTGTATGTCAGTGGAGGGTTTTGTCTCCATTTCTCCATCAAATTCCAAGTCACTCTTTTGTGCTTGTTCTTCCAGCTTAGGTTTTTTTCAATTGCATTGATTTACAGTCAAGGAGGTATGCCGCATTCTTCTTTTATTTGGAACAAGGTGTTGCCTCTTTTTTAACCCTCTTACTCTTTGTGTAGGGGGTTTGTTATCGGTCACCTTGACATCACTATCACATCCTTTCTTTGTCAATGTTGTAGCACGATGTACCCTTACCCTAGTTGTCCTGCTAGGTTCTTTGGTGGAGGAGTGTTAGCATCCGAGGTTACTATATCCGCAACACTATTAATTTGTGGCGCAGTTGCATTCATGGCCTCTTCTGGTGCCAAAAGTGTAGCCACTTCTTTTTGGGATCCCTGAAGTGCAGCCACTACATCCTCGAAAAGTATAATAGGTGGTAGAACAATACTATTCCAAGTGCAACCTTCCCTATGTAGGGTTCTTTCCACCAATAGCTTGATAAGGCCATGGTGTGAGACAACATCCCTGGGGTTCTTTTCAATTTGCACGAATGTTTTCATGGTCTACAACGTCCTAAACAAGAAGTATATCACATTAATGGGTATTCTATGTTGAAGATGATCCAGAAGTCGGATATGTTGGAGATAGACATATACGTATCAGCCTTCATAGGTGAAATATCATTACACGAAGATATCGAAGTCTTGCTAGGGGTGCGACAAGGACCGCATTTCGAATCCAGTGCCCTTCTTCACTAAGGCCTCTCCAAGCTCAAGGAATTTCCTTAGAATTCCAGGTTGTGAGGTCCTTCTGGTGTACCATCTCTCACTTGTCCATGTAAAATCAATGACTTCTGCCACTATCTCCTTGGTGACCTCTACCTGAGCACCTGCTACTGTGGAGTGTTCAACTATGAAATTCAAAGAAAATTACAGAGCTACTTCTTCATCGTACCCCTGCAAGCATTACACATATTCCATCCAACCGACCTGGTGTATAATTTCTCTAATATGGTCATAGGCCTTGAGTAACAATGCTTATGTAGGTTCCTTGCATATCAATGAGACCCCCATGGTTCCTCCTTTCTGCTAACTCTGATTGCTTGTGATTTCATGGGAAATGGTTGTTAATCAGGTGGGGAATTTTGAATTGTGACGCAAGAGCATCGTAAGCAAGCCAGCAAAGCAAGCACAAGAGCAGAGGATAGATGGATATGCACCATGCACATTTTGAAAGCATTTTGAATTTGAAAGGATAAGACATTAATGTAATATCTTGAAAGGATGCATTCACATTTATGTTTTGAGTTGAAATACAGATCATGACCAGTTTCTCTCATCTGTTTGTTGAAGGAATTTATTGGATTAATTGTAAAGTAGTTGTAGCTTTTATTTTGATTAGATAGCTTAGAGTGTAGGAGGGAAAAATCTAGAAAGCTCCCTCGCATGTATTGTAGGATAATTCTCATTGTAAGAATTAGAGAGCTATAGAGCAAGAGAATAGGAGAGCAGGGAAGAGCAGAAGGTTGTATAAGAAACAACCCCATGTACAGATGCAGTTGGATTAATATAAGGAAGCTTTGATCCAAATTTCATGGTGTTTATGAATTCTGTTTACATCTATTGAATGGTATGTTTACAGTTAATTCTAGTATCTGTTATGCATTTGTTTCAATGATGTGTGTATGTATGATTTAATGATTAAATGTATGAAGTCTTTGAGAGGGAGAAAATGAGTTTCAATTGTTTCTCATCCCGAGAATTCCTGCAAGGGGTGAAGTGAAGGTCGTGCAAAGTGTGCATTGGCAGGTTCTGAGTTTCACCTCAGAAAAGCTCAGGAGAGATATCGTTGTTCTCATACCAGTAGAAGTTGGAGTATAGCATAGAGCCGTGCAAGGAGTGCACATGCAGGTTGAAGTCTCATACTTTTCCAACCCAAGTGAGGGGTTGAAGGATTTTTGTTGCAAGGAGTGCACAGAAGAGGAAGACGTCAGATAATCAGAGGCTATCGTGAGTGCCACAAGGAATGCACACAAAGAACCCTTAGAATTCTTGAGTTTGCAGTAGAAGACAAGATCAAAATGGATAGAGACTTCGAGGGATTCGAAGAAAATCAGAAGGTTGAAGTCACCTCAGAGAGGTTGACCCCAGAGAATTGACGCCAAGTCCTTTGTCTTGGAGCCATTGAAAATCTAAATAGACAGTGGAACTTCTCGGAGGGAGGAATACTGAAATTTCGTGAGCCGTTGGATCTAGTAGATCAGCGGAGGGGAGAAGGTTGATAACCTTTCAGTGCTCACAAGCCTAGGAGGAATAATATCCGTTGGATCTGGATCAACGGGAGTCGTTGATCTCTTGAGTTCAGATCTCAGCATTTCGGAAGTCGGGAGATGGAGAATTGGGCTTGCGTTACACAAACAATCCTGATATCGTGAAACGCGAAGTCGCGACGCGATCGTGGTCGTCGATCAAGGAGAAGGCACGGGACCGTCAGATCTAGTACTAGGGAGAGGTCCCACATCAGGTTTCGGGGTTTTGTGGATGTGGAGTGTTGGGGTTGTATCGTGCCAATACCCCTGAAATCATGATTCGCGAAATACCTTTTCGGGTAAAGGTTGTGATCACAATGGTTGGTCACGTGGGTAAGAGTTCACAACTAGTGCTTGTTTGCATAGGCGTAACTCCTAAGAAGGACCTGTGGTTACAAGTGTGAATATTCCAGCTAGGAATTGAAGAGCCATTTTGGCTCAAGGGGAGATTAAGAACGATTCTTAGATTGGGAGTTCAAGCAGAACCTGCTGAGGTAGGGGTGTTGCGCCAAACTGCGACAATAACTATGGAGGATATCGCAATGATAGTGCAAGGTAGAATATATCGCAATGATGGTTTAAGGTGGTGGTTATAGTGGAATAATAATAGAACACGTGCCATTTAAAGCTATTTTTCCCACATTCTTATTGGAACTTGTACCTGTCTCTTCTTACCTTGAGTGGTTGTACAAGCACAGTGTTGATGTCACAATCCCATGGTTGGGTTTTAGTTTTTGGTGGGGTTATAGTATCCAGAGTCACAAAATTGGTGGTGTGGTTAGCAATAGTGGTGTGACAACATTTGAAACATCATCGGTGTGAATGAAAGCAGCATAAATGCACGTCGAGTCACAACGCAATGATGGAAATGCAGACAAAAGTAAATTAAAAGATGCGAGAGGAGTTGCAACAATGGTAGTTGCATAAACAAAGCTACAACACTAATAATTGTAGTGCAGACAAGATGCAACATTGGAGATATGGGTGAGTTGTAGAATGAATCAAAGCTACAAGTGGAGTTGTAACAAACATCAGTTGTAGCAATGGAGCTACAACAATGAAGGTTGCAACAAAAAAAGGGGGTTGTGGCAAAAGGGAGTTGCAACCACAGGAGTTACAACAGACCCAAATTGCAGCAATAAGAATTGTAGCAATGTTGTTGTCCCCTACGTATCCTATAAAATTTATTATAGAAGAAGATTAAGTTTTATTAAAATTTAACTAGAAGGATCCTGACATAACCATCACAAAACTTTGAAGTGCCCTTTGTGTTTTTTGTTTTTTTAAATGCGCCAGCTAGGTTGGTTTTCATATTTTTTTTGGAGAAGAAAAGGAATTATCCATCAGGGGTTTATTCTTTCTGAATGAGTTCTATATCGTTGTCTCACCATCCATTTGTAATATTCCTCAAAAATGATTCCTTTGATAAGGGTTGATGATATAGGAAAAGTCTATGTCCATGATCCATTAGAGGGGTTTTGTCTTCATCTATGGTACATATTTTTATAGCCACTATCATACATTGTATCAATCTCATACAGGTTGAGCCATCTAGTGAAAAATTTTCCCCTGAAATCCTTGAACCTGTAATGAAATAGTAATTCCCAGTCTCCAACTTTGAACTTCTTTTTCTTGATAAACTTATCATGCCATATGGCCCTTTGATGTTGTATCATTGTGGCTTGGTGTAGGGAATCATGTCATTGTTTGTCCAACTCATTGATTTGAAGTAGTCTTTGTTTATGTGCTTCTGTTAGGTCCAACCCAAGTTGTATTGCTATCCTAAGTGTTTGGATTTATGTCTCAATGGGTAGTAGTACTCTTTTCCCATATACTAACTCATAAGGTGTGCATATTGTAGTATCTTTCCAGGTTGTTTTGTAAGCCCATAAAGCTTCAGGGAGTCTATTAGCCCAATCCTTGAGTTGTAATCTGATGGTTATGGTGATGATGGTTGCAAGGATCTTATTAGTCCCCTCTAATTGTCCATTTACTTGTGGGTGATATGGTGTTGTTAATTTATGCTTTATCTTGTAGTTTTCCATCAGATCTTTGACAAGTCGTGACGTGAAGTGAGTTCCTCCGTTAGTCACTATCTCTTGTGGTATTCTGAACCTTACAAATATCTCTTCATGGAAAAACTTCACTACTTCCTGTTCAGTTGTATTCAAAAGTTCCTTTTCCTCCATCCATTTTGTCACATAGTTTGTACAGACAAGGATGTAGGAGTTTGAACGGGAAGGCGGATTTATCTGTCCCACAAAATCAATGGCCCATTTTTCAAAAGGTTCTAACACCATATGCGGTTGTAGTGGCATTCTTCTTATATGCATAGGTATACCCATGCGTTGAAATATGTCACACATCTTCACATATTCTTTGGCGTCTCTGAACATAGTAGGCCAATAATACCCTCCATGGACTACCTTGTACCCAGTTCTTTTATTAGAAAAATGGCCCCCACGTGGCCCATCATGACAGGATTTTTGTATCTCATGGACTTTGTCTTCTCGTACACATCTTCTGATAATCAAATCAGGCCCAATGTAGAAAAGGCAGTCATCAATCCATGAAAATATTTCACTTTTCCTTACTATACCTTGTCTCTCTTTTGGGGGATAGATTATGTGGGAGATTTCTTGTAGAAAAAAAGTTAGCAATATCTACAAACCATGGCGAGTTAGTAGATATTGCAAAGAGATGTTTATCTCGAAAGAAATCTTCTACTAGAGGCTCATTTTTATTAAATATTATTCTAGAGAAAAAGTCAACAACTTTATTATCTTTTACTAGTTTATCTAAGATGGTAATATAGAATTATTGTAATAAAAGAAACCATCTAGTGACCCTTTCATTTTTGATTGGTCTTTTCATTAAATACTTAAAAGAAACATGATTAATGTGTAAGATTACTGGATATCCTGTAATGTAGTGCCTGAACTTGTTTATTGCATGAATAACAACAAGAAACTCTTTTTCAGTTACTGTATAGTTCAAGTCTGCGAGAGAGAGATTCTTACTGACATAGTAAATTGTGTATGGGTCCTTTTCTTCTAGTTTCTCTAGAATAGCTCTAATGGCAGTGCCTAATGTGTCCATGGAAATATGAAAKGAGAGGGACCAATCAGGCCCTCTTAAAATAGGAGCCTTAGATACTTTGATTTTCATTTCATTAAGCACATGTTGGCATGTCTCTGTATATACAAACTCAGTATCTTTGTTAAGTAAAGGAAATAATGGATGAGAAATTTGTGAAAAAWTTTCTATGAATAGACAGTAATAACCAACATATCCCAAGAAACTTCATACCTTCTTTTGCAAAKTTGGAGTTGGAAAGTTTAATATTACATGTACTTTTGTTGGATATACTGGGATACATTTCATTGAGATGTAGTTTCCTATTACAATGCCATCAGTTAACATCATCAATCATTTTTAACTGTTGAGGGCAACGTCTGATTCTTTACATCTTATCAACATGTTTTCCAGGTTTTTCAATGCCTCGTCAGATTTGTCCCCATATGTCGTGAAATCATCCATATATATTTCCACACATTCATGAATTAAATCRGAGAATATACCAATAACATCTCGTTGAAAGGTGGTGGGAGCATTGCATAACCCGAATGGTAGRACACAATAGGCAAATGTCCCCCAAGGGTAGGTGAACTTTATTCTTTCTTGATCTTCGAGTATGATTTGGCTCTAGCTATACCCACTTAATCCATCGAGGAAAGAAAACTATTTATTTTCATTCAATGTATCCATGACCTGGTCAATGAATTGGAGTGGGAAATGGTCTTTGTGGGTTGCTTTGTTGAATTCTCTATAGTCTACACAAATTCTACATTTACCATTTTTCTTTGCCACTATGAATAGAGGGGAGACCCATTGACTATCACAAATTTGGTATATGAAGTTGGTTGTAAGAAATTTTTGTAGCTCCTCTTTAACGATATCCTTCAGTGTCAGATTCATCTGATGTTGGGGTTGGCAGATGGTCCGGGATCCTTCCTTAATATATATGTGATATGTGCATAGGTTAGGATGGATTCCCTTCATGTTATATTAATACGAGGAAAAGGAATCATTGTTCTTTTATAACACTTTAATCAATAGCTTTTTTTATTGTTCAGTTAGTCCCTGGTTTATTTTCAAGGTTTTCCCTAGGCTAATTTATATGGTTTTTGTAAGGGATCCTTGGTATTTCTCTGGTTTGTATTCATGTTTTATGGGTGAGATGC
>JASDQU010012730.1:106330-117633 GCA_032191745.1 Picea mariana | reverse complement strand
AGAGTTTTGGCAAAGAAGGGATATGAGTTGGCTTGATGCCAAGTAAGCATGTGTGGTGCAATTTAGGGTTATAACAGATGCCCCCTAATGTGTGAGGTCAGAAGAGCATCTGATGGCCGAAATACATTACCAATCTTTACTAATGTGCCGAATGATTGAGCCCAAGGATCGGGAACCAAGAGGTGTCGTCTGCAAAATAACAAATGTATCACCGAGGCGGGATACCTATGCTCGGGATAAAATAGAACCATGGCTACCAATCAAATACGTTGTAGATCCATGTCAAATAACTATAAAGAGTAGACGCAAACAATACACAGCGGAGCTACATCTCGAAATCAGAAAGATATAGAGTATCCATCTTCCAGAAGCTGATTCGGCCTGATGGCTGGACTTTAGAGCTCGAGAAACAACTTCAAAATCTTCCAAAACTCGGGTAGGAGTGTAATATAAGTGTACGACTGCACTACCCAGAGGTCTTCGACGGCTCGTCGGTCATGGACTTGATAATCTTGATGATCGGACTGAAGGCTTTAGTGATTTTGAACAAGGACTTGATTGGACGTTCAGGATGGTCGGGTATGCGAACAAGAGACATATTGCAGAGGGGCTGACTTAGGCTTAGTGACAAACTTCCCTTGGACAATAGCACGACAAGTGATGAGACTTAGGTAGCATATATGTTAATCATAAGTCTACGAAGCAGGAGGCAACGCAAAATCTCCATATGTTTGGAAGAATAACCAAACGGTGGAGGACACAACTCTATATAGCAAGAAAAACTTCCTAAGGTCGTACTACATCCCATAGTCTGATGAACAAACGGACAAATGTGCTTTATCCAGTGGCGACTCATTATGTTGCCAATAAAGAAAATACTTTTCCCATCCTCTTTTTGGGGTATATTTTATTTTTTTTGTTCTTTTCGATAATTTTGGAAAAAGAATAAAGGAATATTACGTTACAATGGAGGAATGAGTATTGCAAACATACAAGCTCAAGGCAGAAGGAAAAGACTGATGTTCTGGTAAAATGATACTCGGGGAAAATCCTCTGGCAGCGAAAGGTGTTAAGACGCAGAAGCAAACTGTCACAAGGCTTGTGGATAAGGTTTGCAAATGTGGTTGATAGAACACACAATGGTAACGTCCTTTGATATAAGTTTAACAAGCCCAGAGAAGGTAAGCTCGGTGGTTTTTCATATTTAGAGATTCTGAAAAATCATAAAAGGAGACTCCGTTGGGGTACCTTTTTCGAAAATAGTCTAGTCGATTCGAAAAAGGGGTAAACTAGCACCGATTAGACGTCAATTCAAAACCATTTTAACGAGTTTGACAAGGACAAGATCACTCGACCATTTTTTCACTTTTAAGGAGTCTGAATCCATCAAGAAATTCTTCTGGACCAATTTAACGAGTGTGAAAGAATAAGGTCACTCGGCGATCTTTTCAATTTTAGGGAGTCTGAAAAGAGCTTAACTATGGACTCCGTGGGGGTTTCTTTTTCGTAAATTTAGTCCCTGAGGCCCGAAAAAGGAATAAAATTATTCCTGAGAGTACTCTTCTAAAGAATGGGAATTCGATAGAGTATACCTTTGTTCGTACAGTTGACCGTCCAGACAAAAAAAAGGGGTAAACTACTGCTGGACAGACATGACTTCAAATTTCAGTTTAACGAGTGTGAAAGGCCACAAGATTGCTCGACAATCTTTTCATTTTTAGAGGGTCTGAAAAGGGCTTAAAAGGAGACCGTTATTTTTGGGAGTCCTGAGGGTGAGACAAAGAGCGAAAAAGAATCATGCCAATGAGGCTCAAACTCATATTAAGGAAAGACTATATGGACTCCCGAGCCTACAGTGTTTTTAAAAACGACATGGACACCATAATGCAACCAGGACCTACCTAGGGCATCCATGTTCTGGTAAGCTCTACCACCAATTTATGACATTTCTAAAGAAAATATGATGGTTATGTGTCACAACCTGATGGGATCGATCCTATAGAAAAGGAAAAAGACAACGAAGCGCAAAAGTCAAGGTGTAAGCCTAACCTATATGCTCAAGTTGATTTTTGAAATTTTTTATGGACCGTCAATATTTTCTCAAAACTCAAAAAAAAATTCCCAATACCTGATCAAATCCCTCCCATAGAACTCTTGAATCACTCTAAATGGTTTTTGGTAAAAGGAAACTAATAAGGGAGGCCAAAAAAGTGACAAAAAGAGGCCAAAAAGTCTATAAATAGAAGTTGGCAGCTCATTATCACCATTGCTGATTTGAAAATTGACTCTGGAGCCAAAAGACCCCCTTTTCCAAAAACAGTGATTCCGGGAGCTACAGTGGACAAAATGAACTTATGCTTGGACCAAGTAAGTACAAACTCCCTTATCTAGCTATTCAATACTTCAATTTCATTTTTTAATTTGTTTTTTGGATGGGCGTCGACCTTAAAAAGGTCGGCCCTAGGTACACGTGGGTTGTCTCTGGACAGGCCATGTGTACATTCGGGCAGAGTAAAGTCTGCCCACGTGTACATGCGACTGTCGCCTCTACAGCCCGCGTGTACACGCGACTGTCGCCTCTATAGCCCGCATGTACCCCCCTTTTGTAGTAAAAAGCAAACCAAAAGCAAGTACTGACCCTTCTTCACCTTGTTGTGTTGGCAGGATGTATGTCCAGTGGAGGGAAAGGGAGAATGAGGCCATCAGTGAGTTGGTTGCAGTAGATCCTAATGTCGTGGCCATGTTAATGCAATGCGGTTTACTAAAATTCTTTCTATGTCCATTTATGCGCACACAACCAAGGCTATTGAATGCCTTGATTGACTACTGGCACCCTGATGCAGAGGCTTTTATGCTAGAGGGGCAATCACTAGTGCCCACCACCGAGGATATCTACTTTCTGACTGGCCTCTCAAGGAGAGGGGAACCATTCAACTTCTAGACGTTTCCTGCGAGACCGAGCAAGATCTCGAAACTGATAGCCGAGCATTGTGAGCCTGGGACTGACCGTGTGGGATCCCAGGTACCTATTAGTAAGATTACTAGCTTAGCGCTACAGACTATATTGGTACTGATTGGGCGGATTACCGGCTCAGCAACCTTGCATCAGGCATCTCACGCACAGATGAACTATTCCATCCAGTGCTTGAATGCACAGATTTTTTACTGGAGTACCACACTGCTCGAGTGCATGAAGAGGCAATTGACAGATTGCCGACAGTGGACACAAAGGAACTTCAGGTTCGGGACCATCTTGTGTTCGTTATTTTTTGAGAGAGTTCCAAGTTTTAGTCCTTGGGTTGTAGTACGAGGACATCAGGCCTCATTCCCTACAGTGTGTATATGGGCAGTATTACTGCCATGGCAGGGTGGTGGAAGGACCATTGAGTCCTTCGACGATGATTTCTTTGCGTGGTTGTCACGACAGATCCCTGTGATTGAGGACTACCCATATGCAGGGATAGATTTTTCTTGAGATCCAGAGATACCCGTGCCTCCTGGTGAGGAGCGAGGGGAGATGGGTAAGTCACCACCTTTGTAGTTTTTTTGTTTGCATATGTAATTTTTATGTCATTTTTGTTATATATATCATTTTTTTTTGTATGCCAGAGTATTTGATGGATAAATGTTTGTTGCATGCATATGTGGGACATGTGTGACCTATCGATTATGCATGGAACATGCGTCGTCCACGGCCAAAAGCCGCAGCTGCCGCCGCTGGGGGAGTAGCAGTAGCAGGGAACCTCCCATCCAGAGAGGTCGAGAGGGTCCTTAGACAAGTTGAGCGGAACTTCACTGCGCTCACTCGCACAGTCCTGATGGCAGAGATAGAGGACCTGTTGCCATCCATGCAGCCTCATGTAGTGGGGGCACCTCGGACATGGGTCCGATTGTTTAGGCGTTTAGCCTGTGCTGTGGATGATTATAACAGGGCCCATAGGCCCTGAACCTACTTAGACTTCTTATGTGCCACGAACACCTACTTGTATATAATTTTTGAGGGCATAAGCCCGGTGACTCGTTACTATTCCCATTTTTTAGGYGCTTGCGTCCATCTATGTACTCTRGTTATTTTATGATGTTATATATGGTTTTTATCTTTTGTGTCTTATGGATTCTGTGTGCAAAAATGTATTTACATGTTTATGTCAATGTTATTTCATATGTGTGCAAGATGCCAATCTAAAATTTGATTAGCTAGAGTATCTGTAATTTGGTTTAATCTCCTAGGAACATGAAAATATGTAATATAATCAAAGTTTCATTCTAAGAGATGTACCCTAAGGAATCGTCGATGTAAAGTTGGATCATGAACCTGGTATACTCTGTTTTTCTATGACACAACCAGTTGAGCGTCGAGATAGACCCGACAATGAGAGATACCCAATGATAAGGCGTCACGAAGCAACTCAATAACTGCACTATACTCGGTGACATTATTTGTGGTGTCACCTAAGCATATACCTCCAGAAGATAACAACTGGCCCTGAGGTGTAAATATCACCCAAGCTACGGAGGCAAGCCTCCACGTGTGCCGAATAGCACTGTCTGCATACCCAACGAACACCTCAGAATCACTTGACATCTGCCATATTTGATGAAAGATAACATCAATGACACGTCCATAACACTTAAAAGAAACTTAAAAAGTAATAGTACAAAGACTATACACATGTTACAGAAAGTTACCCACAGTGACCTGTCTATGAGTAATACTTCTTGAGGTAGAGCCCATTTCTAGACTCTGCCAAAGCATTCCCTTCAAAATAAACCAAACGATAAGTGCCCTTTTTTAATACCTATTTTATGATGAAGGGTCCGAACCACATGGGTTTAAACTTTCCTGCCCCCAGGGGGTCCTTATCTTGGTTATAGACCAAGACAAGGTCGCCCTCAGAGAAAATTCGAGGATGTACGGACCTATCATACTGACAGTTGACCTTATGTTTGTGAGCCTCGTTGGCCAAGGCCGCATCGCGACATTGCTCATTGAGCTGCTCAAGGTGTACTAACCATTCTTCAAGTGGAGAAGTGTCTGGCAATAACTGTACTAGCAATTTCAGAGATGGGATCTGACATTCGATGGGCAAGACTGCCTTCAGTCCGTAAATGAGTTGAAAAGGCGAGAAACCGGTTGCAGTCTTAACAGATGTTTGGTAAGCCCATAATGTCGAGTATAACATCAAATGCCAATTTGACTTGGCTAAGTTGATAGTTCGTTGTAGAATAGTCTTAAGAGTTTTGTTTACAGCTTCCACCTACCCATTGGCTTGGGGGTAGTAAGGGGATGAATGCTCCTACCGCAACCCAAGCTTTGATGTTAATTCGGTCATCATTTGGTTCTGAAAGTGATTTCCATGGTCAGTGACAATCTCTCTCGGGACGTCGAACCTTGCTATGATTTGGTTGAATAAGAAGAGAGCTGCAGTCTCTCCATCATCTTTAAACGTCGGCATAGCTTCTACCCACTTAGTGAAGTAGTCGACAGCTACAATGATATAGCGGTGCCCCCTTGCTGACAAGGGGTTGCATGTAGTGTAATCAATCCCCCACTTAGTGAAGGGACCAATTGTGATGACAGGAAACATAGGAGCAGGATGTGCCCTCATCTTCTGAGAGAAGATTTGGCACGGATGGCACTTCTTGACCAATTCAATAGAATCTTTGATAAGTGTCGGCCAAAAGTAACCTGCTCGTAGAATCCTTTGGGTTGTTTCCAACCCAGATAAATGACCGCCACAAGCTCCATTATGGCAATCTTTGAGCATGATTATGGCCTCCTCATGATTGAGACATCGACGTAAGATGCAGTCTACACCTCTCTGATACAATGTATCATCGAGTACGAGATAATTCTTAGCCTGATGGTGTATCCGTCGACGCTCGTCACGAGAAGCAGAGGTGGGGCATTTCAAAGTCTGGAGATAGATAAGTATATCTCCGTACCAGGGATTTGAAGATGCAATAAAAAACATATCTCCCCGGATAGACGATTCCTTAGGCACAACGTCACCTGACTCAACCGCAAGTTCTGAAATAAGCTCTGCGAAGACCAATRACTTCTTGGACTTTGCTTAAACGAAGTCTAAGTCAAATTATTGGAGGATGACTATCCATCTACTGATTTTTCCACCTATAACTCRTCGTGTCAACATGTACTGGAATGGATTCACGACAACAATGACGGTGGTCTTGCGAAACAGAACATAGTGACTGAAATGTTGAACAGCATGAACTGTTGCCAACGCAAGTTTTTCGATATGAGAATAATTGAGTTCTGATCCTACGAGGCCTCGGCTCAGGTAATAGATCACGTATTCTGAGAATGAATCATCTTCCTGAACTAAAACCATGCCAATGGTTGACTCTACGGTAGCCAGATATAATAAGAAATCTTTGTTATAGTTAGGTGGTCGTAGAAGAGGTGCGGTTGTGAGGGCATGTTTTAATGCGTCAAAAGAGCATTGAGCGGCTTCGTCCCAAAAAAAAGGAACGTCTTTCTTTAGTAAACTCATAAATCCCTTGGTGATTTCGGCATAGTTGGCGATGAAACGTCRTAAGAAGTTCACCTTACCTTGTAGACTCTGAAGTTGTAGGAGTGTGCATGGGGGGGGCAACTGGATTATTGCCTCCACCTTAAGAGGATCGACCATGATCCCTGTTGCTGAGACGATGAAACCTAACAAACGTCCTGACGTTACGCAGAAGCTGCACTTCTTTGGATTCAAGTGAATCCTAAAGTAGCAACAACGTTCGAAGATTAGTCTAAGATGTGTGGGATGATCCGTTCGCTTGCGAGAGTGTGATGCTAAATCATCTAGATAGGCCTCGACTATATGTTTGAGGTCATGAAAAACAAAAGACATGTCCCGCTGGAATGTGGCTTTATCATTTTTAAGGCCAAAAGGCATCTTACGATATGCGAATGTACCCCACGGACAAATGAATGTCGTTTTGTGTTGGTCTTCAGGTTTGATTTGGATTTGATTATATCCCGAAAAACCATCCATGAAAGAAAAGGCTTCACAACCGGCACATTCATCAATGATCTGGTCGATGAATGGTGTTGGAAAACTATCTTTGGGACATGCCTTGTTCAAATCATAGAAATCGGTACATACACGAATCATGCCTTGTTTTTTATTGACCAGCACAGGATTTGACACCCATTGAGTCAAATGGATAGGATAAATAAAACCGGCCTTTATCAATTTCTCAACCTCAATATTGATGGTTGTTGCTTTCTTGGGATTGACTGGACAAAGTTTTTGTCGAACAGGCTTGGCATCAGGATACGTTGTGATTTCATGTTCAACTATTTTCGGATCGATACGTGGCATTTCCTCATAAGACCAGGCAAAAATGTCGCGGAATTCTTTGAAAAGATCTGTGTAAATTTGAATCTCTTCAGGGGAGCAATCCGTTTTGACGAAGACATTCTCCACGACGTCAGGGTTTCGGGAGATGTTGATGGGTATAGTTTCAGAGATAGTCGTCATATTTCCCTCAGCATAAATTTCCTACGTAGCTAAGAGATTAATAGGACATGGCTGATCTCCCGTCATGGTAACGGTGAATTCTCCTGCTTTGATTCGGCTTAACTCTGGGAGAAAATATGATCTGTGATGAAGATCTTCCCAAGGTTTGTTCAGACTAGTCATTGCTTTGATTACTGCTTCGTTAGAAGGAAAGACTAAGTCTAATGAATCGACGTTAGTGAAAGAACCCTGAGCCCAAATAGGCTCTAGAAGTGGATCTAACTCTTGTGCAGGAGTCAGATCAGGGTTAGCTGAAGCTTCCTAGACTAAGGAGCATGCTACCTCAGCGGCAGACAAGGGCATGGACATGCCTGAGTGCCCTGTCTCATCCATCGTGGCTGATGGGGAAGGTAGAATCCAAGAATCCTCAAAGTAAGTCATGCAGAACGAAGAAAATTGAAAAATCTCAACCTTATGGTGATTAGATATAAATTTGATATCATCGTGAGGAGGTGGGTAATCCAAGGTACCCATCAAGGATGGGCACAAACCAACTCCTACGTTAATGACACTTGGTTGAGGATTATCAATCATCGGGACCATGGATGCCACCAAAGTTGGGTCAGGTCTAGAGAAAGATAGTTGATTGATGGTCACTATCCGACCCTTGTGTGGAAACAACAAGACTGATAAAACTGTAGCAACCACAGCTTGCATAGCATAAGTCTAACTCCATCCTAACAAGAGGTTATAGTCGAGGGGAGCATCGACTACCTCTACTTCGACACACACGGTTTTCCCTCCTAACTGCACGAGGAAAGAAGGAACGATGCCATGTGGTCGGAATGAACGACTGTCGAAAGCAGTGAGGAGGGTAGGTGATGGAGACAAAATGGGATGGCCAATGGCTTTCCAGCATTCTAATGACATAACGCATGTCGAGGCGCCCTCGTTGACCATCGTGCGGAAGATATTTCGAGTAAAATTTTTTGTGGGATGAGCCACTACTATCTGAAACGCTACGTGGTAAGGTAGACGAGGTTTTAAGTCAATTGTATCTAACATGATGGTGCCCAGATTACAAGTCTCAGTAGAGCCCAAAGCAGTTAACAAGGCTTTCCTCTGAGCAGGGCAGCTTTGAAGGACCTCCAAAGCAGACATCGCACAAGGGGTTTGTGATAAATCCTCCACCACAAAGTAATTATGGGTGGCCCTTGCGTTTGGGTTGTGAGAAGCTTTTTTAAATGCACCCTTTGGAATGCGTGTCATTGTTTCTCCCAACATCTTCTCAATCTGTAGAGGAAGAGATGGGAGATCAACTTCTTTACCCTTCTCAGAAGCGCTTGGTTTACTATAGTCGTGCGCTCTATTCGATATGAAAGCATCACCCCTAACCATATATACGTTCGCGGATGAGGGATTGTGTGGAGGCAGGCCAGTTTCATGGCTGCCCCCTTCTGTGCTTGTAGAGGCTTGAATTAGATTTTACCCATGTTGAAAGGGATTAGTCAACACTGCTTGTTGTTGTTGTGTGACAAACTTTTGAGCCTTTGCAAGTCGAGGAAAAATATGGGTCGGGTGGTCTTCCACGCACAAGTTTCACGGATACCTCGCCTTCTGTTTTTTCGTGTTGTCCCCGCCAGCATTATCAGTGGGTTTTTTATCCCCGTTACCCTTCTTTCATTGTTTTTTCTTCCCTTCAGGCTGCTGGGTGGCCTTTGGGTTAGTCGACTGCATGGTGTGTACTTCTGATGTTTGGGTAGGGGGATCAGCCAAAGGAGTAGTTTGGTTGGTCGTTGTGTGTTGTATGGCTAATTGTTGCAACTGTTTTGTTAATTGCTCAATGGGCTTGGTTTGTGCTGAACCAACAATACCATTGGCATGTGGTCCAGCTCTCTGTCTAGTTTTATCCAGTATCGAACGTGGCTCATCTGGCAAGATGTTGTATAATAAACCAGACTGAGAATAGATGAGCTCAAACTGTTGAGCCCTCAAGATGGCATCTTCTTCGAAGAAAACTCTGGATGTCGCGACGTCTTTGGATAACTGTGGGACCAAAGACTTAAGGAACCACTCAAGCAGGAATGTTGGTGGGACCGGTACCTTAATTAAACTCATCCAGCATCTCCACTCTCAGATATGATCAGAGATATGGTCCGTTGTTGTCTGTTCGAAATTGGTGAGCAGCTCTGTGCCAGCGTCGTATCTCACAGGTAACTGGAAATGGTTAAGGAAGGCCATCGCCAGTTTGCCAAAAGAAGAGTATCTTGAGTGATCGATCTCGATGTACCATTTCGTGGCACTCCCAATAAGAGTACATTGAAACAATCACAACTGTACGGAGTCATCTTTCAATGAGTTAGATGAGCACCAAAGATGAAAGGTAGTCACATGATCACTTGGATCTTCATTAGGCTTGGCCTCGAACTTTGGAATGTCCTAAGGCAAATTTGTCGGCATAGGAGGCCAACGTGGATCATGACAAATAGGATCATTCAACAACCTTGTCAAATCTGGCAAGTGTAAATTCGCCAGGAATGGTAGTTTGGGTTGCTGCTGATAACCTAGGAAAAAGGGTCCTGGAGATTGACTGGCACCAGTTTGCTAGGAAAAGTTTGGCTGTTGGCCTGGATTCTGGTAGAAACCATGGCCCTGACCAGTGTAAGGATTTTGCATCTGTGGAGACATCATCGGTTGATTTCCAAAAAAGGACATAGAGTATTGGGCATGCATTGTATTCGGAGGACTTTGGGAAGGATTACCCCATGCCGGTCCTGCGGGGAGAGGCATAGTAGTCTGTCCGGGGTTCCATTGATTGTTGAAAGAATTACCCCAGAATGACATTCCATAGGAGGGAATGGATCCTTGTCCTGAATTTCAAGGTCCTGTTATGTGTGCCCCCTGTGCAGGAATAGTACCCTGCACAGGAGTAGATTGTCCAAAAATGGGGTTGCCCCCAGACAGGAAAGTGGCTAATGAGAAAGTGTTGTTATCAAACGTTTCATTCCAAGAAAACGGTGTTGAACCTATCGACATACTATGCGAAGGGGGTCCCTGACTCCCTGCTCCAAATAAACTAGTGTGTGTAGGTTGCCCGGCGGATTACTGATGCGGACCACCAAGCGAAGGGGACGAAGGAGGGATATGACCTCCTGCGTAAGGAAAATCGTTAAAAGGGATAGGAGTGCCCCCAAGGTGACCTTGCAGAGGAGCGCTAGAGCGCCCTGCCCCCAGACCCAAAGTCTGTAAAGTGGAGTAGGTTAGTACAAGACTTGTACCCAAACTAGGCATACCGTATGAGAACGGAGGGCCTGTCGCACTAGGTGTGAAGGGGTTTGTGGCCGCTGCCATAGACGAGTTTGGTCCACTATGCGACGTAGTTGCAGCCAAGACCATGGTGGCTCGGACCAACGATGGTAGGTTAGGAGATGACACTCATGTGGTGGCAACTGTGATGGGAATTGAAGAATTCCCAGAAGAAGTAATAGCATTTGTTTCCATTGTTGTCTGAGGCACTGTCTGGCGTTCGTGAAATTGGACTGGTATAATAAACGGTGACAAGCTATCAGTGGTTGGGGTTTCAACCAAGCCAAGAGCGGTTGCTTCAAGGTCCAAAATGGTTGATTCCTCTGGGATTTGTTCGGGCACAAAGGTTTGTAACCCGGTCGCTTCAAAAGACCCTTGTTGGTCTAGCTTCCGCCTTAATGGTGGCGGGGGTGGTTCCAGTGTAACCGTCGACAGGCCAAGAAGCCTTCGTGACCGGCGGAGCTCGGGATCCTCCACTGTGTAAGAATATCCAAGACATGTTAAGGTATTCTAAACATT
>JASDQU010012730.1:80375-103600 GCA_032191745.1 Picea mariana | reverse complement strand
TTGTGAGTCAGCTAGTGTGTACATGCATGCAGTAATGGGTTAGGGAGCATGGGCCTTGACACAAGAAGATTTTCAAAGAGTTGTTCAGCAGAGTTTTGGCAAAGAAGGGATATGAGTTGGTCTGATGCCAGATAAGCATGTGTGGTGCAATTTAGGGTTATAACAATTGCCCAAAAGATAGTTCTCTAATTTGTAGTTTTTGTTTCTTAGACTCCCCCTCTTCAACATTCAAACTTACTGGGAGTCTCCAAGCCATATTACTTAGAACAATATTAAATCTTTCTTTGTTGTAGGATCATCCTTATGAATTCTTACATATTCCTCTTTTCTTGTAGATTCATCATGATTTCGCAACTATGTAAATCATGTGAGTATGATCTCTCGGAGTTCTTCATTCACCTTCTCTTCTTGTTCTTTTTTTCTTCTCCACCTTCTTGTACATGATATTAGTGTTTTCCTTCATGGAGGGATTCATCATGCTTCTACAGTCACGAGTTATGTGTCCATAGTTGTGTAATTTGTAACATTCAATATTGTAGGTGGGCACTTAAACATCTCTTGCTCGAACATTTCTTCCATATGTTCTACAATCTACAAATTTATGTCCAAAGATATTAAAAGTAAAACAATAACTAGAAAAGAAACTTTGATACCTGAGAGCAAATGATCCTCTTTGTGATGTATTCCTTTTGAATTCATGCCTTAGTTGATTGTGACCTTATCTTTGACTCTTACTGACCATAATCCCTTCCTCTGAATGGATAATCTTCTTCTTGAATGATCTACATTGTCTAAATGTTCTCCTTTGAAGGCATGCATTCATCCTTATTGATGGGACTTCTAATGACTTATGCATAACTCTTAACATTCTTCTTTTCTAGAAATCTGGAACAGTTCTCTTCAACTTTCATTATTGGTTGTGTGGAGATTCCTCTCAATTCAACGCTCTTGTTAGGATTGGCATTTATATCTTCTTTGCATGAGGCCTCACTAATTTATCCAAGACCTGCTTTATTGAAGGGTTACCTTTGACAACTCGGAATGTCTTCTAGTACTTGAGAGCTCTTCAAGTTATTGTTGAGCTTGTCAACTTCAACCCTCAAGGAGACCACTTCTTCTTCAAGCTTCTCACAATCTTCTTCTCTCTTCATCATCTAAATCTTCATTACTTCTTTCGTTCTGTTTTCTTCTTCAAGTTGGGTTTTCAAGGAGATGATTTCTTCTTCAAGTCTTCTTTCTTATTGACTAAATTTTGTTTCAATCTTGTTTAAGTCCTCAAACTTTCCTTAAGATGTTTTATCAAAATTTAATCTCTCTTCTTTGCTTTCTTTCATAGTGATCATATTTCAGCTTCCAAACACTATTTTTCTTCCAACTAATTTTTGAGTGTTTCTTCATTCACTTTGGATTCTTCTAGCTGAACCTTTAGATTTGTGATAATCTGTTGGACTTCTTCAAAAAATTTGTTAGGGTTATGAGAAACCTCCTTTAGCTTGATTAATTATTCCTTGAGAGACTTGTTTTCCTTCCTTTCTCTTTTTAGTTCACTTAAATAACTAATTAGTTCTACCTCAAGATCCACTTCGCCTTCTTCATAATCTTCTTTGTCATTTACAATTTCTTCTTCTGGATTTTTCTGACATGGTAAGCTTCTTTCCTTTCGTTTTATCTCAACACCCTCTTTATTCTAATCATAATGCTCTGGCCCTGTGATTACAAGAAGAGATTCCTTAGAGTAGAGATTATGTATCTTATTCCAAATCTCTTTGGCTGATGAGCATTGTCCCATTTTGATTTTTACCAAATCAAGTAATGCATCTAGGATGACATCCATTGTTATTTTGATGTTGTTTTTTAATTCATTCTTGGATGCAGTGTTCAAAGTTCTCTTTGAGGTGACGTATCATGTAAAAATTGAGTACCAAACATCATACCCATATGCCTCTAGAAATGCTTTCATTCTTAAGCTCCATATCTCATAATTATGACCATCAAACATTGGCATTCAATTATCTATGTAATCCATGATCTACCTTCCAGTGGTTAGAATGATTCTAAAGGACCTTCTCTGATACCATTTGTTGGAATATTCACCAATACTTAGAGAGGGGATGACTCAGTATTGAGCACTTTTTACCATTTTTAATCACAACATGTAAACATTAACTTATAAACAATGTATCACTTATGATTGCATTCAAGATATCATAAACATATAACCATATATACATAGTACGCAACAATTTTACATGGAAACCCAAATGGGAGAAAACCACGAAACACTTTTTAATATATATCTTGAAGATTACATTCACCGAAAGCACCAACTTCCAAAATTCTCCAGCACCAAWTRGAAGGAGGCACCAACACCCTGTTTATAGGCTCCAACCTGAAGGAAGCTCCAACTCCTTAGATTCTCTAACTCCAACTAGAAGGAGGCTCCAACCCCAATGTTTATAGGCTACAACCTGAAGGAAGCTCTAAATCCCTAGATTCTCCCTCTCCAACTAGAAGGAGGCATGAAACCCCTAGTTTTATGAGCACTAACTCAAAGGAAGCTGAAAATCCCCTGCAAGCACCAACCTGCTATCTAAAGACACCAATATTTCGTGCACCACCCAACCTCCCAGAAATATAAATCAAAGACTCAACATGTCACTGTAATTGTCATTGATACTAATACATCATCATCATCATAAATAAGAAACTCAACCTGCCATTGTGATTGTCACTGATACTATACATCATCATCATCAAAATTGATACAACCCCAATAACCACATAAAACTCAAGACAATATCTCCAATAATATCCTCCAAATCATGTGCTCAAAATCACAATGATATGCATCAAACCATGTTCCAAGATATGCCTCAAGCATGTTCCAAGAATGTTATAGCACAAATTGTCACACCGGTGCATTTGTAACATGGCCCTACACTTTCCCCTAGCTTGCTAAGAAAAATCCCAAACTTTCCTCATCAAAGTTACTTAAAAAAGTTGGCTTTTGCATACATCCATGKATTTCCTTTATCCAACATGCAGACATCCACGAATTTCTAGTATACAAGCCACAGATGCCCTAAAAAATTATGAAAAATATAATATTTCCACAATCTCAGGCGGGTTTTTTGGTTGGGCTCGTTTCCCAATGTCCCTGAGATCGTACTAAATGGAATTTAACCTCCCCAACCTCTTTGAGATGGTATAAAAGCGCCATTGAGGGAAAAGACGAGGACAATTCTCATGGTGCAATGTTATGTTGTTGAGATTTGGCAAGCTTCCCTAATCCCTTCATTCTCTAAGTAGCATCCCCTGACCTAGAAACACCTTTTCCAGTGTTCCTTCCTCTCTTATATATCCATAAAGTGTGTTCCTATCCTTATTGGGTTATCTAAGGAGGAGCATAGTTGTTGATTTGATGCCAGAAGGACTTGTGGAGGAACCCGAGCAGTTGGCTCTGAAGCTGTGTCGGAAGTTGAACCAGGTTGTAACCAACTTTCACATATTTTTAACAATAGAAGGGTTTTCTTTCCCTCCTATCATGTGTTCATTGTAATGTTATATGTTGTCTTTGTTTATATATGATTTCATTTATACACACAATATATTCTACTTGAAACTTGTTGTAGCACTATCTTGGTTTCCTATTGCAGGATGGTTCCGGCATAGATCAAAAGCGCTTCAAGAAGCAAGAGCGGGGATTGGCATCAAACGAAGGGTTTAAGGTGCAAGTATTCTTATTTTTCCTTCCCTTCTCTCTCCTAGTAAAAAGTAGTTATTTCTTGTTTGCATGCTTGTTTGTGAGGGTAGATTTCATCCATTTTTTCTTAATTTAGTCTTGCTCTGCTGTGACTTGACCCAAGGTAACAGGGGAAAAATCCCTTAATCAGAATTGGTGACTTTTATAGTGCAATTTGTAGGTTGGGAAAATCCTGACCCAACCACAAAGCAAGTGCTACAACTTGGGAATCCTACACCCAATGTCACCTCGATGTAGGTCACGTGCTTCAAGGGTGACTAGGTCACTCTAGGGAGGAAATCTCAGTGACCCTAGGGGGATGAATATGGATATGGAGAATAAAGGAATTGAAGCCCCTAGAGGTCAAGTCTAAGTGGGGTGAAAGGGGGGAAGAGATGACTTGTAAGTCCAGTAAATTTTTCCCCACGGGTATAGTACTTCCCCGGATGATTGTACTTGCCCGAGACACAAGAAAAGACACTTTGCAATGATATATGTTAGTTGGATCAAAAAGTTAAGATTGTTGTCCCTAATTTGCAGCAATATATAATAGTGTATATCAGAAAGTAAATGGTATTATAGTTTTCTCAATAAATGCTAGAGATAAAATAGAAAATACAAGAGAAGGACTAGTAAATGACTAGCTAAACTCAAGATGAGAAACCAATATTCTAGCATAAAAAGATAAGGCTATTGTAAACACTTGTCTACAAAAAATTATATCAGCCTTATGTTTGTAACATTAAATATCTTACAGCAAGAAAATCATCCAATGAAATCCCCTCAAACTTTTCCAAAAAGTTCACTAGACCTAGGAGAGTAAGTGTGCAAACTTTGAGCAAAATCCAATGGTTGATAATAGAGTTATTCAAGCAAATAAGTTAGGGTTTTTGCAGCCCTAATGGCTGAAGATTCAATTTTTTTAACAAAATCCAGAAGTAAGCCCTTGATGGGAACACCCTATTGTATGTGAGGTGACCAAGGCACAAGGAATACCATCCACTTTGCAAGAAGTAAAAATGACCGAAAATCACGTTTCCCAATGCAATATTTTATTTCTCCAATGCAATAGTAAATGACTAGTGCCTTTACTATTTGGTTAATGGGGTCATGAAAAGAAAGAGCTAGAGAAGATACCTCCTTCGGGGTGTAAGCCCCTTTACTTCCCAAGGCAAGTTTCTCTAGCTAAGGTTTAAGCCCCTTATACTTCTCTTAGCAAACCCTTGTTAAAGAAATAATATGAAGCATAAAGTGATGAAGACTATGGTGGGGGTGTATGCCCTTATACTTCCCACCTAGTTCCTAGCACAATAACCTTGACTTGAAAAATATGATAGAAAGAGAGTAAAAAATCATACCAGTTCAAGGGAAAATGCCAAGATAACCCACCACAATAGCAAGAGATAAGCCTTCCAAGGCTAGCGCATCACTCCCATCAACGATAACATCAAGAGATAGCCATAAAAAAAGTGAAAAGGAAATAAAAGAGCCAATTATAACGAAAATTTCAGGCCAAGTCCTCTCACAAGAGGGAGAGTTATGATAAAATGATATCTTATGATCTCTTATTTATACAAATGTCACCAAGGTGAATTATCCATAAATTAAGGGGTAAAACACAAGATTAGGGGTCAACAACCCTAATCTTTCCCCCTTTACAAATTAATTCATTTAAAATTCACTTTTTCAAATAAGAAAATCCTAATTTTAGAATGATGTCACCCCTTTAGGGGACGTTTTGGCATTAGGAGCAAGTCGTTGGTGTAGGAGGAGGGTGTCTAGGCTTTCCAAAGCCACATGTCAAGTATCCAAGTTACTTCCTTCATGGTCAAAGCCCACTTCTCCTCAAAACGTCCAAATTCCAATGCATCAACCACACCACCAAACCCTAACCCCCCTAGGTGACATCATGCCTAAAAAAGAGACATTTTGCCTCTCCTAGGAAAAATGTTTGGCATGTGGGGGCTAGGTTATGTCATCTAATTTATCTTTAATGCCTTCCCATTTTTATCTCTCTCATATGGCATGCAGGCCATCGGCATCCAACATGTGGGCTTGTAGCCCCATGGAAGCCCAAGCTAGAATTGTTGTCCCAAAACTATCCACTAGCTAGGTCTTGCAAAGACAAATGAGCATGCCCTCTAAGGATCCCAAGTCATAACATCATGATAAGTGAATCCAATAAATAAATAATCCATCTAATTATGTGCATCAAATATCACTATATCAAACAATTAATTGCTCAAAGACACTATGCGACTTGTCAAGCTTGAATATGGGAGGGTTGATGAGGTGTCCTATTGGGTAGATATTTCCCTAGGTCAAGGAGAGTTTCCAAGAAATCCCTCTCTAATCCATGTAAAGTGGATGGCATGGTTTTTGTCAAGACTCAATGGGCATAGGGCTCATGACATACAAGGGGTCGTAGTGTCTCATTCATGGGTGCCTTTGTAGAGGGTGTGTGGCACCTTTGTCTGCAATGCACTTTTTCCAAGCCCATCAATTTCTTTTTATCTTTCTTTCTTTGTATTTTATTTCAATATAGTGTAAGGAGAGATTGAAGGTCACTTCCGTGGTGTGGTGATCAGATGATGGCAATGTCGCCCACAAACACCTCGTGATGAGACCCCCTTTCTCTCAACCATGAAATTGAGAGCCATTAACTTGGTTTGGTGACTAGGTGATGGTAATTTCATACCACTAGATATTCATGAATGTGATAGGTTGGCTCGTGATGAGACCTCTTATCCTTCAACTAACCTTTTAAGCATTATTTATTATATTTTGGGTCCCCTTTACTCAAAGATAAGCATTTTATTGCTTTTTTGGGTGATCCCTGGGCTAAGCATCTGCAAGGCTTATATAAGGCTTCTATATTTTACCCAATATCAACCCATGTGGGCCTTTAGCCCCTTCTTTCCATAGAATGAGGGGAACCCCCTTCTTGGGTCAATACACCCTAAAATCCCAAGAGATAAGGAAATGGAGGAGAATAATGATGGAAAGTGGTAAGTATGGTTGGGAATGGTATGATGGCTCATCAAGGGAGTTCCCAGTAGAAAATCCATCCCAAGAAAGACCTCTTACTAGGGCACAATGTCAACCACCAAGGTGAAGTAGGGAAAAAGGCATAATTTCCAAGCATATATCATGAAATCTAGAGCAATCTAAGATACAACATAATCAAATGGATTGAATATTGAAATGATGGTCACTATAATACTGACTTGTACCTCATGGAGTAATGCCCACTGCCTTCCGGAAGCCAACTGATGTGGTGGATGTCATGTGAAAAATTGTGATCATCTGTAGTGGTGAGTGGGTTTTCCATTTGTGAAAAGGGTATTGTTGGCCATGTAGTCTCTCAGCACTCCATATCTGCAACCTAAGTGCCTTAAGACATAATCTCCTTAGTTATCCACAAAATGGGGATAACATCTGGCTCCTACTCGAGGACATGTGCTCTTCATAGAATGCACGAGAACCATATCATCTCCTAGTAGACCTATTCCTACAAGGAAACATAAAATTGTCAAGTGCGGGATGGCCTACTCATCCTTGTTCTTGTATGATAAAAACCAACTAAGCTAGAAAAATAAAATTTTGACATTTTTTCAAAAATTTCTAAACTAAGCTTGAAATCAATATGCAAATAGAGAAAAATGAAAATGAAATGCATCTAAACTAATGTGAGAAATCAAGATGTAAATCCAGGGAATCGAAATGACTTACCTACTTACCTGAGGCCCTGAAGAGCACGTGTTGGATGATGTTAGGTGAAGCCATACAATCAGTGCAGCCATTTGATCATCTCATCAAAGTATCTCCCCCTATGTTCAATCATATAATAAAACAAGGATAAGTTAAGTACATAACAATCATTAGTATAAACACACATATAATCGATCATGAAATAAACTCATGAAATGGGTGGGAGGGAGGAAATCCTGCTGGAAAGAGAAACCATCATCCTGATCACCCTGCTTGAAAGTGTAGCCACAAGACTGATCATTCCATCTCTAAAAGGGGCTACTATATGTAGATGAAGGCTCATCTTCATCGGTGCATAAAGACTCACTGCTTTTCGAGGGATGAGAGGAGATGAGATATCTAAAGAATAATGCATGATAACAATCTCAGGTGTAGAGAAACGTTGCCTCTTCCCCTATGAATATCCATGGAAATCTCCAAGATGAAAATACTTTCGCTTCGAAGAATGAATCTCTGACTGCTCTGAGGTGGCCACGTCCTAGTATTCCTCAAAATTTGAGCACAATGGTTGGAAGCCCTCATAAAACAAATCTGCATCCTCAAAAGGGTATGTACCAAATGAAGACTAAAGATCACTATGAATATGTTGTGGCAAGTCATCCTCGAAGGGGAAAAACAAATCTGTAACCATATCATCACCAGGCAACCAAACATCTGAATCGTATACATATGAGGACCACTCCTCTGATGATGACACCCCCTTTGCCTGAGAGCTACCCCCAATGTCATAAATGATGTCTCTATCAAATTTGAGATAACTAAGATCCCATATGTGTCTGCTACTCTGTATGAAAGTGTCTATAGGCTCATCAACCATATCAAAGGGTACTTTCATAAGACCATCAGTATGACTAAAAATGACCATATTTTCATCTTTGTGCACAGGAGGAGCAGAGGCATGGACATATTCAATTGGACCTTCATCATCGAGACTAATCGCTTCTTCAACATTAGGATGAAAATGAGGTTGGAAAACCTCACCTTCGTCAAGCAAGATCAAAGATAGTGGTGCCTCAATATGTTGTGCTTTATCATAATTCTTATTTCTTTTTATAGACAAGCCCCTCCATCGCCTCTTCATCACAAGAGGATTAATTATGAGTGCATATTTCTTTGCTTTCTTCTCTTCAAGGGGTTCTGTCATATCAAAGGATTCCTCTGACACTTCTTTACTTTCAAGGTCATGGAATAAAGCATCATCAAGGTCTTCGAAAAGGTCACAACTCATTGTGTTCTCTTCTTGATGAATTTCTTCATATGTTTTTTATTCAAATACTTCTTCATATTCAAGGGCAAGAAATAATTCTCTTATGCGATTCATCATTTCCTTAGCAACTTTATTGGCAGCCTTTTCCTTTTCCATCTGTAAAAATTCCTTATTCAAGGCATAACAATTTTTGGATGGGGGTTCATCCCATGGTGCCATATTTGCATTGACTAAAAGGACACCTCAATGGAGTCGCCAGATGATATCAAGTCTCATCAAAGGATGGAAAGGGGGAAAGAGGGAAAGGAAGGGTTCTGGAAAGGTGGAATCTCTAGATGAGTTTCAAGATGAACTCATAAAGAAAGGTGGAAAGGGACGTCCCTTGGGTGGAGTCTCCAAGCAAGCTAAGAGAAAGGCTTTGGTATAGCTCACCAAAGTTTCATTAGGATACAAAGAAGATTCAAAATCTTCCTCGGCAACGATGCCAAAATGTTATATTGCAAGTTGTAGTTTGGGAAAACCCTGACCCAACCACAAAGCAAGTGCTAAAAATTGGTAATCCTACACCCAATGTCACCTCGATGTAGGTCCTGCACTTCAAGGGTGACTACGTCACTCTAGGGAGGTGATCCTGGTGACCCTAGGGGGATGAAGATGGATATGGAGAATAAAGGAAGTGAATCCCCTAGATTTCAAGTCTAATTGGGGTGAAAATCGGGAAGAGATGCCTTGTAAGTCAAGTACTTGTTGCCCCGCATGTATAGTACATCCCCGGATGATTGTACCTGCCCGAGACACAAGAAAACACACTTTGTAATGATATATGTTAGTTGGATCAGTAAGTTAAGCTTGTTGTCCCTAATTTGCAGAAATATATAACAATGTATATCAGCAAGTAAATGGTATTATATGCTGCTCAATAAATGCTAGAGATCAAGTAGAAAATACAAGAGAAAGAATAGTAAATGACTAGCTAAACTCAAGATGAGAAACCAATATTCTAGCATAAAAATATATGGCTGTTGTAAACACTTTTCTACAGAAAATTATATCATCCTTATGGTTGTAACATTCAATATATTACAACAAGAAAATCAGTCAATCAAATCCCCTCAAACTTTTCCAAAAGGTGCGCTAGACCAAGGAGAGTAAGTGTGCAAACTTTGAGCAAAATCCAATGGTTGATAAGAGAGTTATTCAAGCAAATGATTTAGGGTTTCTGAAGCCCTAATAGATGAAGATGCAATTTTGTAACAGCGGAAATAAGTTTCCCCTTAATGGGGATGCCCTAGTAGTTGTGAGGTGCCCAAGGCACAAGGAATACCATCCACTTTGCAAGAAGTAAAAATGACTGAAAATCAGGTTTCCCGATGCAGTATTTTATTTCTCCAATGCAATGATAAATGACTAGTTCCTTTACTATTGGGTTAATGGGGTCATGAAAAGAAAGAGCTAGAGAATCTATCTCCTTCAGGGTGTAATCCATTTTACTTCCCAAGGAAAGTTTCTCTATCTAGGGTTTAAGCTAAGAGGGTGTATGCCCTTATACTTCTCTTAGAAAACCCTTGTTAAAGCAAATACGATGAAGCATAAAGTGATGAAGACAATGGTGTGGGTGTATGCCCTTATACTTCCCACCTAGTTCCTAGCACAATAACCTTGACTTGAAACAAATGATAACAAGAGAGTAAAAAAACATACCAATTCAAGGAAAAATTCCAAGTTAATCCACCACAATAGCAAGAGATAATCCTTCCAAGGCTAGTTCATCACTCCCATCAACCATAACATCGAGAGATAGCCATAAACAAGTGCACAAGAGATAAAAGAACCAAGTATAGCGAAAATTTCAGACCAAGTCCTCTCACAGGAGGGAGAGTTATGATAAAATAAGATCTTATGATCTCTTATTTATACAAATGTCACCAAGGTGACTTATCCATAAATTAAGGGGTAAAACAAAAGATTAGCGGTTAACAGCCCTAATATTTCCCCCTTTACAAAGTAATTCATTTAAAATTCACTTTTGCACATAAGAAAACCCTAATTTTAGAATGAAGTCACCCCTTTACGCGATGTTTGGGAATTAGGAGCAAGTCGTTGATGTAGGAGGAGGGTGTCTAGGTTTGCCAAAGCCACATGTCAAGTATCTCAGTTACTTCCTTCATGGTCAAAGCCCACTTATCCTCAAAACATCCAAGTGCCAATGCATCAATCACACTACCAAACCATAACCCCCCTAGGTGATGTCATGCCTCAAAAAGAGACATTTTTCCTCTCCTAGGAAAAATGTTTGGCATGTCAGGGCTAGGTTATGTCGTCCAATTCATATTTAAGGCCTTCCAAGTTTGATCTCTCTCATCCGGCATGCGGGCCCTTGGCATCAAACATGTGGGCTTGTAGCCCCATGGAATCCCAAGCTAGGTTTGTTCTCCCAAAATTTTCCACCAACTATGTCCTGCAAAGACAAATGAGCATGCCCTCCAAGGATATCAAGTCATAACATCATGATAAGTGAATCCAATCAATAATCAATCCATCTAAGCATGTGCATCAAAGATCACTATATCAAACAATTAACTCCTCAAAGACATTATGTGAATTGTCAAGCTTGAATATGGGAGGGTTGATGAGGTGTCCTATTGGGTAGATATTGCCCTAGGTCAAGGAGAGTTTCCAAGAAATCGCTCTCTAAGACATGAAAAGTGGATGAAGTGGTTGGGGTCAAGACTCAATGGGCATATGGCTCATGACATACAAGGGTTCATAGTGTCTCATTCATGGGTACCTTTGTAGAAGGAGTGTGGTACCTTCGTCCGCAATGCACTTTTTGCAAGCCCATCAATTGCCTTTTATCTTTCTTTCTTTGTATTTTCTTTCAATATAGCATAAGGAGAGATTGGAGGTCACTGCCCTGGCGTGGTGACCAGATGATGGCAATGTCACCCACAAACACCTAGTGGAAATGAGAAGGTTGGCTCGTGATGAGGCCTCCTTTCTCTCAGCCATGCAACTGATAACCATTACCCTGGTTTGGTGACCAGATGATGGTCATGTCATACCACTAGATATACATGGACATGATAGGTCGTCTCGTGATGAGACCTCCTATCCTTCAACTAACCTTTTAAGCACTCTTTATTATACTTTAGGTCCTATTTACTCAAAGATAAGTGTTTTATTTCTTTCTTGGGTGATCCCTGGGTGAAGCATATGGAAGGTTTATATAAGGCTTTTATCTTTTACCCAACATCAACCCCTCTAGGCCTTTATCCCCTTCTTCCAATAGAATGAGGGACAACACTCTCTTGGGTCAATACATCCTAAAATTCCAAGAGATAAGGAAATGGAGGGGAATAATGATGGAAAGTGGTAAGTATGGTTGGGAATGGTATGGTGGCTCATCAAGGGAGTTCCCAGTAGCAAACCCATCCCAAGAAAGACCACTTACTAGGGCACAATGTCAACCACCAAGGTGAAGCAGGGAAAAAGGCATAATGTCCAAGCATATATCATGAAATCTAGAGAAATCTAAGATACAACATAATCAAATGGATTGAATATTGAAATGATGGTCACCATAATAATGACTTGTACCTCATGGAGAAAGACTCATTGCCTTCTAGAAGTCAAATGATGTGGTGGATGCCATGTGCAAAACTATGACCATTTGTGGTGGTGAGTGGATTTTCCATATGTGCAATGAGTATTGTTGGTCGTGTACTCTCTCGACACTCCATATATGCAAATTGAGGGCCTTGAGACATAATATCCTTATTTATGCACAACATGGGGATAACAGTGACCATACTGGGGATTCTCCTAGTTTGGGTCATTTATTAAGGGGTTTTTTTTTCTCTTGTTTTTTGTGATTTTCCTTATTTTCTAGATTTATTTTGTCAAGTTTTATCCTTTTAGAAACTTTTGGTAAACTTTCTAGAAGCCCCCCTTCTAGAGTGTCTTTTCAATTTTTCAAAAATTTATATCCCATGCGAGACTTTGCCTCTATATCCCACTGACATCCGTGTTTATCCTGTCTATGACCCACGGATATATGTGTTCCTTAGTATACACAGTCGTGGGCCTATGTAAAATTGAGGGGTTTTGAAAAATCTTTCTCAGAGTCTAGAAGTTTTGGTTGGTTCTTCAGTTTTGACTGAGCCTCTTGGGTGTCTTTCTGGTTGCTTTGTGCTTTCTGAAGTCTTTAAAAACTTGTAAATCACATAAAATAAAAAGAAAATATCTTGCTTTTGTTGAAGTCATTTCTTGTTTATAAGGTTTTTGGGTTGATTGAGAGGTCAGCCTTGTTTTTCTGGGTTACATGTCTAGTCTTGTTGTTTTTTCAATTACTCTTAATTGATTTCTTTCTTTATCTATACCTGCTTCTCCTTGTTTACAAAAGAAAAAGAAAATTGCATTTTTTTTGTATTTCATTTCTTTTAGACCAAAAAACAAAAAATAAAGTTGTTTGCCAAGTTTCTTCATTTCTTCAACCCTTTCCCTTGATTATTGAAAGAAAAGATTTAGATAACTAGCATTCAAGTTGTTAYGCGTCATAGTTTACTTTGGTAGTGGTGGCCCTTGTCAAAGAAAAGAGCCTTTGTTTTCAAAGTTTTGCATTTTTGTTTCTCATTTTGCCTTCAAAAGAATATTATAGGTTGCATTACRAAGTGTTTTRAATCTTGCATCTTAAAAATACTTTGTTTTCATCATTGAAAGGAAAAGAGTTTAATTTTAAGCATTGTTGCACACCTTTTTCATTTGAAGAAACCGCATAGTGCAATGTGTTCTTAAGTGCTTTGCTTTTGGAGTTTGTCATAAACATAATTCAAGTTTCATATGTGCCTTTTGTTGAGTAAAAATAATCCCTAAAATGAACGATTATCTAAAACTCTATTAGACATATTCACTTTTATGGGGTACACAAACAAGTTTAGGCTAAGGCCTTGGTCTAGGGTGGAGAGTAAATTTTTCCATGGCCACAAAACAAACATAGGATTCTAATCTAGGGAGAGTCTAAATCCAACCATTGTATAAGTATAGTCGGAGCCTCCTCCAACAGAGAAGATAGACATGAGGTCGTGTGAAGGAGAGTTGAGGAGAGACCCCTCGGGAGCTTAATTGAATGTAGCAGAAATATCATATATTGGGGGTTTAGTTAGTACCCATACCTTCATGAGAGGCAGTTCTTTCGACGCTTCGGGCTTAACTACCCTACCCATACACTTGATTTTGATTGTCGATTGTACCCCCCGAATGCTGACTATGAGTTGGTGACCTTAGTGGCTATTCCTAGGGATCTCATAAGGTGACTACGAGGGTTTGTCATGGTAACTGCAGTGGATTTTGCATCACAATTTTCAGTAATGTTGGAGGGTTACCAACGAAGCGTGGGTACTTGCATCGGATACGGTTAGTTAGTGGAGTTTGGGATAACCACTTCTCATTCCTTTGTTCGTATATCCACAAAACTTAATCAACTCGTGGTTGCATCTAAAAGGCCCTTTACCCTGCCTTGTGATTATTGCAGTCTCGGGACCTAATCCACCTGAGTTGGAGTATTAACAAGGCATGTTTGTGTTTGTTGTTGCCATATAGGATATTTTCTAGTGGTGTGCTCGATGATAGTAGAATTTCTTAGGTTGGCATGTATCATTGTCCCACGGAGAGTTGACACCTCAAAGTGGTTGACCAATCACCCCGTAGATCAAAGAGAATTCAAGGCATTCCTCCTGAAGAAGAAGATAGAAATAATTCTCCTTCACCTCCTTTAAGGCATTGAATTGATACGTCTAGAAATTTTGTGTCGACTCATTGGGCCTAGATCACAGACTCAGAACCTCCAGAAGTTCACGCTTCAGAACTGGAGGAAGTAATAGTTGGACATATTGAAGTCGAAGAATTTTCTCCACGTCTCAATCCTCCGTTACCTAGGACTTATCTGTTCCCTATGGTACAAGTCCCACCTCCCATATCGGATCTTGTTGATAGTATCCCTCTTCATTGGGCCACTATGGACGACACTACACCAGTGTCTGCATTAGGCGTCCCTGCAACTCCATCCATAGCGATTGTCACTGGAGGGAAATTTCCTCCTAGTGTGTCTAGTCAAACGAATGTTGTCATCCAGTCAAATGGCGTCGCTTCGACTAGCAACATTCCTTCATTAGTTGTTGGTCCCACTCAATCTATGAGTGCAGTTGCATCTCTACTGTCAACAAAAAATATTTTTCCATACGGTATGTCGTTTATGCACGTGCTAAACACGTTTGTTGCTTCTCGGTTGATGTCCCATGCATCGAGTGTCAGTTGAGGGAGCGTTTCAACTCCTTACCAAGCGTCTCCTTGGGGTAGAGGCCATATTCCTCTGTCTTCCCCATTCGTCGGAAGTGGGGATTTCCCATATTCTGTCCCTAACCCTGCATGGGATTGGGGAGCTTCCATGGGTAGTGGATCTCAGTCCTCTAGTATGCCATCCACTTCGACCCCGTTCAAATTATATGGTGGGTTCAGGAGTCGTCTATACTTTCGGTAGGGGACAACTTGTTCTAGGGTCAATTTGTTCCCATGAAAGGACATTTATCCTCACAAGGGATGTCGTTGGGGGGTACCCCTCTCCAAGTCCAGTGGAATCCCACACAAGGGATGTTGTAAGGGAGCAACCCCTTTTCTGGTCAGTTTAACCCCATGCCTGGAGTCTTTCCTACACAAGAGGGGTCTATTGGGGGAAACCTCGATGTTCCTTTTGGGAACCATATAGGTGGAGGTTTTCCTCCATTAAACTAAGGTCAACAAGGTTTTATACCAAGCCCTGGTCCTTTTGTGAAATCATTATGGAAACCTGATACCATTCACAATCCAGGATCCTCTTTTCAAGCTACTAATCAGTTGATCTCGCAACCTAGCCTACCATTTATAGAAACACCGCATTTTCCAAACCTATCCAAGTTGTTAAATGACCCTATTCGTCATGATCTTGACTCGTCTGCGATCCCAACCAAGTTACCTTCAAACATACCCAAATTTGAAGTAAAAAGTGGTGAATATAGACAGGACCACGTGATGACATTCCACTTGTGGTGTTCGTTTAATTCATTGAATGATGACTCGATTCGTTTGCTACTTTTCCATTGGACTCTCAATGGAGGCGCTACCAAGTGGTACATAGAACTATAAAGGGAGAAATATGCCATGTTTGGTGACTTATCCATGGTGTTCCTTAACCACTTCCAATACCTTGTTCAATATGATGTCGGTACATAACTGCTAGCCAACTTTGAACAGGACAAGGCTATGCACATTTTCGATCACATTCGAGAATGGAGGAGTTGGAAAAGATTAATTAAAGCAACAGATCCACTAGATTTTCTTCTTGAGTGGTTCTTGAAATCCTTGCTTCTGTATATTTCAAAGGACATTGAGAATTCGGGAGTATTTTCGGAAGAGAAAACAATTTTTAGGGCGTGGTATTTAGAGATTATTTACTCTCAATATGGAATATTCTATGAGATTATGCCAAACGTGTCGAGGTCTAATATCAACTTGGAAAATACAAATTCAACTCCACATGTTCATGGCATTGCGAGTTCCGCACAAAGTAAAGCTGCATATTTGTTCACAAACCAGAAGCAGAACTTGGCTATCCAACAGTCTATGGTCGGTCCATCCCCCGGATCGACCACCCTCGCCACCCAGTCATTGAATGTACATTTTTTGCACTCAAAGACTCAGAATGAACCTCAACAGCCTGGAGACAAGAAATGAAAGGATACGAAAGGTGGTGGGGGAAATAACAAGAAATATGATAAGAATGTTGAGAGGGAAAAAGATGAAAAAAGGAAGGTGAATTTCCCTTGTAAGCTTTGTGGGGATGATGATCTTACACATCCGTTCCTGCAAATGGAAGAAGCCCAATGCCTTATAAATTTGAAACAACAACAACCTATTGTTTTGAACAACCCTTTCCCACAAGGGAAAAACTTGCAGGGTGGTTCATCCAACCTCAACCAGCAAGAGGGCACATCAAGTGCACCCTAGAAGGATGGATGCGATGGAGTCGTGAGAATAGTTATTCATAAGAAGCTACAAACCATCAACTTTAAAAATTTGAATCATGATTATAGTAACCTAGAGTTGACAGACAAAGGAAAAAAGGCGTCAAAGGATCAAGCACCTCTACATATAGAGACACCTGAGAAAGAGACATCGTCATGCATAACTAAGGGTGTATACAAATGAACAACGCACAACCCTCAAATAATCTATTGTCAAAGACTTGTCTCAAACCTTGTGTGTAATGTCTACTTTGGAAGTACTCCAAAGTTTCCCTGTGCAGCGTGTCGTGTTGTTGTCTGCAATAGGAGCCGTTGATTTTTCTAGTCAGCTCGTGATGAAGTTTGATGCCACTGATGTCAAGCCTCATCTTCCCTATCATGTGGACTTCTAGATCAATGTGCTTTCTAATATCATTTGATCAAGAGGACCGTCATTGATGAAGGGGCTTCAACGTGAGTAATGTCCTTGTCTTGTTGGCAAGCTATTGGTTCTCTAAAGCTTACCCCTTCCCCAACTGTCTTGACGGATTTCGATGGATGAGCGTTCTGACCCCATGGTCTTATTTATTCTTTTGCAGTCACGTTAGGAGGAAAATCTATCTATGTAGAGGTTGAATTAGTCAATGTGCCACTCGACTATATTTATTTCTTGGGAGGATTTTCTCTTACACCATGACAATTGTCGTCTCCTCAATGTTTCGTGTTATATGCTTTACCCATGAGGGAAGAATTGTAACCATCAAATAGGTGGATTCTGACCTTTCTTAGGCCACGGATAACCCAGGATCCACAGTTTTGTGGATCGAAAACTCTCAGTCGAAAACTAAGAGTATCAGTTGTTGGATGTATCCTTCTCTCGTGGGATCTTTTTATTTCTCCGCACTGATTTCCTATCTTTGGTCCACCCAGTTCGACTATCAAAATTTGATTCCACCAACTTTCACTTAGAGAGTCACTTCATTTATAACATCATATTTACATGATCCATGAATGCTACCCTCGTTGTGTGAGGGGAGTAAATACCATGTTAACACTAGGATAATCATACATTTGTCTATAGCTGAGGTCACTTACCAGGATCTTCAATAGGGCACTACAAACCCTGATCAAACTCCTTCATTGACAGAGGAGGAGGATTTTTTTTGGAGCCTATTTGGGTTCAAAATTATTCATATTCCCAATACTGTATTGACATTGTCTTTCCCTCAGACGAAGCTATCATTGAGACATTGACTAGAGTTGAAAGGCCCTGGGAGGATACGCATCACTGATCATATTTCCTCCTTGAGATCAATCATATGGAAAAGGGAGAATTTAATTCAGTTGTGAGCAGGAGTATCGATCGAACGGTGAACCCCTTGGATGGACACAATGTCTATACCGACGGGAATATGGAAAATATATTGGAAACCATGGAACATCAATGACAACCAATAATCCAAACTACATGTCCAACAAGAACTATTTGGTTGCACCTTAGGTTGATGTTAATTCACATTGGATTTTGCTTGCCTTTTTTTAATTGGGTTGTGATTTCATAACTATTGTTTCCTTTTTCATTTTAATAAATGGTGTAGCTACAAGTTTCTTCAGAGTAGAAAGAGGCTTGAGATAGGACTACCCCTTCTCACTCCTAATTTCCTCATTGTGATAGAAGGGTTGAGTAGGTTTTACATGAGGCTAAACATGTAGGAAGTTTCAAAGGTATCAGAATGGGGTGAAACCTATACCCATTGCACCTATTGATTTTTTATTATATTATGATATTTTTTTATGGATGTCAAAAGGATGCTTCTAATTTAAATGAGATACCAAACGTGTATTGCTTGGCTACTGGAATGATGATAAATATTAGAAAATCTACCACATGTTTTTAAAGTATTTACGATGAATAAAAGAGGTATTATGCTCATTAATTCCCATGTGAACAAGTGGATCTACAAAATGGTTTGAAGTATATAAGTTTCATCCTCAAGCTATATAATTATGGAAAGAAGGAATGGGGTTGTCTTATTGCAAAATTTGAAAAGAAATTGTCTATGTGATGCTTCAGATGGGTCTGAGGGGGGCATAGATTAATGTTGGTGAAATCGACATTAAAAGTTATACATGTATATTGGATGCCTTTTGACTTTATCCCAAAAGGTGTAATTGACAATCTTGTGTAGATTAGTTTCAGGTTCTTATGGCACACAATAGGGAAAAGTGTTACGAGGAAAATATCTCTATGGCTAGGGTAAACCACAACAGACGGAAACGACTGCAGAAATCAACTCTATCCCAAAAACATGATATATAAACCAATATGAAAGCGAGATAAGAAAGAGGCCTACCTCGTCCAGATGTTCGATGAAGTCCATCGTTGAGCACTTAAACCCAAAGCTATATACCTGCAACTAGTTCTCAACAAACAAGCAAAGCAAGCATACGGTGATAATATAAAAGGTTATCACATTAGATAGCATAATCCATTAATATACATAACAAATACACCCATGGATAATAACTCATATATTTGCAAGATATCAATTGGACAGGAAAGGAGTATTTCTATTAATAAATGATCAGCAGAAGTGAAAATATTACAGACTTTCGTGTCGGCACGGTTCGGAACCGAGAAACTAAGTTCCTTCCAGCTGGGCCTCCACCACTTCAATCCTCAATCAACAAGGGAAGATCTCGGGGGCTGAACACTGTGTTCAGACTTAAAGGACAAAGGAATGTAGACTCAATATGAAGTAAATAATTTCTCCAGAGTAACTTTTCTCTCAAAGTTGAATTCTTTCTCTTCTTTCCATAGCTCGGAATTGGTCCATTTATAGCCTTCAAAATGGAATTGAAGCACCAAGTCGGAACGTTTCCAATATATGGAAGGCCAAGGATCATAGATCTCCTGTCATGACATGGAAACTAGACATTAATTTTCATTTTCTGGCACAAATATCGATGTACGTGGGTTGTAGTGGAGCAGCCTGCGTATACGCATGTTGTATAGTGTGCAAGATGCGTACATGTGGAAAAATATTTATTTTTGTCTCTGGATTTTATCAACGGGGAAGATAAGTCTGCATAGGGAAATGGAATAAGGCCCTATGTGCAAGATTGCATGGGGTGAGACAAATCTTGGTATAACAGATGCCCCCTAATGTGTGAGGTCAAAGGAGTATCTTCGATGGCCAAAATACATTATAAAAAACCCAGAAGTGGAGTGGTAGGGTACCAATTGGACGAACTAGTTGCTCATTACATTATGTACTGACTTTGCATACATGGCTGTCAATAAAATTACACTGCAGATCCATGTGAAAATATACCAAACAAGTGTATGTGGCCATGAATAGGAAAATACAAATGCGGTTACATGCCAATAGTTGTCATAGTCACGAACAAGGCCCGATAAAACCAGTCTCAAAACCAATCTGAAGATATTTGTATACCATGGAGTACAATCTTATCTCCCATGATTACTAAAGTCATATAGGTACTGGTCCAATGAAAAGGAAGCAACAACTTAGGAAAGTTGCAACCACATAGTGATGTCCTCAAGTCTTCTACGCAATCCGCCAAGGGTGAAAGTCTACATCATGTGAATAAAGGAGTTGAGGTCAAAGACAATGAGACATCGTTTGATTACCGGTCATTGAGGTATATCGTTAACAAACACAAGACAGCCTACCAATAATGAAAGTAGGTATCAAGGCACTGAGTACATTCTTACAAGTGTGAATAGAGGAGTTGGTGTCGAACACATGAAGAATCCATTGATCAGGAGACATTGATTTATTCCCAACTGTCGATGGTGAGAGAACCTGCCACTAATGACTGCAAGCCTCAAGGTACTCATAAGACTCCAGGTCTCATTTCCAGAATAGATGAGTTGAAGTCGATGGAAAGAGACCCGCTGAAAGGAGAGCATTAAGGCATCTCTCATCAGTCAGCACAAGGTACAAAGCAGGAGCTTCATAATTTGGTGGAAATCGGACGAATAACATGTTCATGAACCAACGACCCTATGTGACTTTCGTGTGTGCCAAGTGCAAGAGGTACACGAAAAAGACCCTTTGAATAGCATCCAATGATGAAAATTGCTGACAAAGGTGACGAAACCACCAATAAGGATAATGGCATCCAAGACACTGCATGAATCCCAATGTGTGAATAGATTTCTTGTCGTCGAACACAAGGGAAACCACCCATTCAATGACCAATGATGAAATGTCGACTATTGGGTTCAACGTTACCTACCAATAATGAAAGTAGGGCCAGAGTGCATGATAGGACTTACAGTATCATATGATTCTGAGAAAAATTGAGGGTATGGGCGACATGCAAAGTCAAGAGTTCTGAGGAGTGATCGACACAGATTGATAGACTTCCTTTGAACAAGAGCATGAGACATAAGGAGGACTCCGGCAGTATAGACCCAATGATGAAACCATGAGATGCAGGAGGCATCAATGAAATTCTCTATAAGGACTGGAAGAGTAACCAGTCGATAGAGAAGACTCTGTAACGATCTTAGCTTCCTAAGGCCATGCTAATCCCAAAATTATGATGATGAATAGACTCAATAACTTTTTTCTCTGTTCAAAGGCAACATGACTGCTGCCAAAATAAGATAATACTCCCTTCCCGCCTGACTTTTTTTGTTTTTTCAAAGACAAATGAATGCTATGATACAGAGGAGGAAACGAGTGTCGCAAGTAAGAAAAACTAGTTCCAGCCATGGAACAAACCTATGCTCAATGCAAGGATATGCATGTGGGAGATGGACACACGAGGGAATGTTCCCTCCTAGGTATAGGGTGTCAAATTGCGAAGGATATAAACAAGGCTCTACTTGGTTGAGGATGCAAAACTATTGAGGTAAACGGTTTATAACACAAAGTGAGAACTGGCTATAGGCTCAATACTACAAGCAAGGGCATGAGATGCAATACAACTTAATGCCAAAAAATGTCCTTTTTTATGACTTTTAGTCTACTTGGTGTGAAAAAGGGATAAACTTGTGCCAAATAGGCATCTTTTCAAATCCAATTTACGAGTGTGAAAGAGACAACTTCACTCGACAATCTTTTCACTTTTTGAAAACGAGTCGAAAAAGAGCTTAAATAAGACTCACGACCTTTCAAGTCCAATTTAATGAGTGTGAAAGGGACAAATCACTTGCCAATATTTTCATTTTTTGAAGACGAGTTGGGAAAGAGCTTAAATTAAACTCATTTGGGAGTCCTCGAGGTATAAGGTTGTATGTTTTTGAGTGAGAAATGGGGATCAACATCAAGTCATGTACTAGCTATGAGGGACTCCTGGTCCTATGAAAAAAATCTATGCATGGGCACCAAGTGAAGTAGAGGAGCTAACTAGGGCACCCATGTTTGGTAAGTCTCTACCACTTGCTAATGACAAGACTTATAGCAGATGGAAGGTTTTGTATTTCAACAAACGAGTTTGTACCTAAGGCATGAAACGTGACAGTTTATAGGATAATGAGAAAATGCATGATGGAATGGATACCTATCCTATATGCTGGGTAATGAAAATACCTGCCCGTGGTGACGAATGACCAACATAACGTTGAACTCTGCAAGAATCCCTGGTTAAAACTACAGAAACCAACTCAATCCACCCTTGTATTAGTTGATTAGGTGAAAAAATGACTTAAAACTATAGAAAGTGCGTAAAAATAGTTTATAAATAGTAACAAAACCAAAAATTACTATACTATTTTGATTTTTTACCCAAATAGTGCAAATTGGACCAAAATACCTCCAAGATTCAAATGGTGATTGCAGGAGCGTCAGGCAACGAAACTAGCAACCGTCTGGACCAGGTAAATATACTTCCCTTCCTCTTCATTGGACCAATACCTATATGACTTCAGTGATCATGGGAGATCACATTGTACTCCATTGTATACATATATCTTCATATTGGCTTTGAGACTGGTTTTACTGGGCTTTGTTCATGACTATGACAACTATTGGCATGTAACCACATTTGTATTTTCCTATTCATGGCCATGGACAATTTTTTGGTATATTTTTACATGGATTTGAACTGTAATTTTATTTGCAGCCATGTATGCAAAGTCAGTACAGAATGTAATGAGCAACTAGTTCTTCATGCCGATTCCCTACCACTACATTTCTGGGTTGTTTATAATGTATTTCGGCCATCACAGATACTCCTCTGACCTCACACATTAAGGGGCTCAATTATGTACGCATCTTGCACACTATAAATAAATATTTTCCCACATGTATGCATCTTGCACACTATATAGCATGTGTATACGCAAGCTGCTCCACTACAGCCCGTGTACATTGGGATTTGTGCCAGAAAATGAAAATTAATGTCGGGTTTCCATGTCACGACGGGATATCTATGATCCTTGGCCTTCCAAATACTGGAAACGTTTAAGTGCTCAACGGTGGACTTCATCGAACAT
>JASDQU010012730.1:4067-38162 GCA_032191745.1 Picea mariana | reverse complement strand
TTCCTTTGGAACATGAACATATGCATCGCAACCAAATACCTTAAGATGTGTGAGAGAAGGTTCCTTACCAGTCCATACCTCTTGTGGAGTCTTGTCACCCAACGCTGATGAGGGTGATCTGTTGACCAGATAACATGCAGTACCCACTGCCTCTGCCCAGAATTCTTGCCCTATCTCGGCACCATTGAGAATGCACCTTTCTTTTTCCATCAATGTCCTGTTCATCCTTTCCGCAACTCCATTCTGCTGAGGTGTATATGGAGTAGTCTTCTGCCTTGATATACCACACTTCTTACAGAATTCTTCAAATTCATTCCCGCAGAACTCTCCACCGTTATCTGTCCTCAAAACCTTAATTTGTTTCTCTGTTTGATTCTCAAGAAGAGCCTTAAACTCTTTAAACCTGTCAAAGACTTCATATTTCTTCCTAAGAAAATATATCCAAGTTTTCCTCGAGAAGTCATCTATAAATGAGACATAGTACATATATTTTCCCAATGATGGGACTGACACAGGTCCAAAAACATCACTGTGAACTAGCTGTAAAATTCCTTCTTCCCTCGTTGCACCAGAGGGGAATCTTACCCGATTCTTCTTCCCATATAGAAAATGTTCACAAAAATCAAAATCCAGAGAGCCATTAGACATACCTTCAACCATACCTTTACCGTGTAGTAGTCGAAGACCCTTCTCTCCAATATGCCCCAATCTTTGATGCCACAACATAACCTTTTCTCCAGAGACTATAGGAGTTCTTTCTTCTTCAACTTCAATATTAGGAACAATGGAGCTATTACACCCATCACTAGTTGTGCTTCCTAGCAGCTTATACAGAGTTCCAAACTGAGCTCCCCTCATCAACACCATTGCTCCTCGAACCATCCTACAGGTTCCCTTTTCAAAAATTGTTTTTACCCCAACATCTTCCATTTTTCTTATAGAAATCAAATTTCTGGCCATACCTGGGATGTGTAGAACACCAGACAGTGTTCTAATCCTTCCATCAATGAGTCTCAACTTGACCCTTCCTTTTCCTATGATTCTGGTTGTCGAATCATTGCCCAAGAAAACATTACCTCCATCATACTTTTCATATTCGCAGAACCACTCCCTGTGGGGAGTCATATGAAAGGATGCACCTGAGTCAATCAACCATGCCTCATGATCTGCATGTGTGCTTGAAGAGGCCAAGTACACATCCCCTCCTTCTTACTTGGAGGTCTTTTCTTCTGTAGAAGAAGATTCTTCAGATCCCTTCTTTTTCTCAACTTTGGATCTACACTGCTTCTTGTAGTGCCCTTATTTTCCACACCTCCAACATACCCTTCCAAACTTTCCAGGAGATTTAGATCTACCCTTAGACTTAGATCTCCCACTTGAGAAATTAGATTTATTTCTTTCCTGGGAACATCCTCTTGCAAATAATGTGTTGTGCTATGTCCTTCCATATTCTTTCGTCTCATCTCCTCCGACAACAAGGATGAGACCACTTCTTCAAACTTCAAAGAAGTTGTATTACTACCTATGGCCACAACCAGACTATCCCACGAGTCTGATAAAGAACACAACAAACTGATACATTTATATTCATCTGTAATTTTAATATCAACAGATACTAACTGACTTACCATAGTATTGAAGGTGTTCAAATGCTCTGCCACTGAGTCTCCATCTCTTATCCCCAAGTTATACAACTTCTTTCTCAGGAATAGTTTATTTACCAGGGACTTAGACTGATACAACTTCCCCAACTTTTCCCATAAATCCTTGGCTGTAGCTTCCTCTGACACATTCAGTAATACTGAATCGGAGAGACACAGTCGAATTGTGCTCTTTGCCTTCCGATCCGTCTTTTTCCAGTCATCTGCAGAAGTTCCTATAGGTGCCATACCTGGATCTACCGCGATCCACTGATCTCTGTCCACCAAAAGATATTCCATCTTGAGCTTCCACAACTCAAATCTTTTCCCATTAAACTTCTCAATCTCCATCTTCGAATTGCTTGCCATTTCTTTTCACCTGAAAAACAATACCACAGATCTCCCACTATAACAAGGCTTATCATAGTCCCGAGCCAAACCCTTGATGACAAAGGCGTCCCCCTGAAGCCATTAAAGATTTGATACCAAATGTAAATTCTAACCTTGTACAATATCTACTGCAAACTGATATTCAGAAAAGAACAGAAAAGATACAATGGCAAATACAAACATTACACAGAGATTTTTCACCTGGAAACCCAAACCGGGAAAACCAACATATATTATATTCATACATTGTTTTACATTGTTTATAATAAAATATACATATAGGAGCCAGCGGCATCCAAAACCCTAACCCAAAGACCTGGATTAGTCCAAAACCCTAATTCCTTAACCGGAACTAGAAAACCATTGACAAAAAACCATGTGCCGAAAACCACCTAATATCATGTGGTCCCAGAAATATGTCGTCCCAGAAATATGTCTGCCCGACAAAAATATGTCGGCTCGAAAAAAAAAATTTTCGGGGGCACTGCCCCCGAACCCCCACGCGGGGGACTCCACCCCCCTGTGTGCCCGATGCAGGCGCTCAAACACTACTACTCGTGCAAAGAATATAACACATACCCAACAGATGAAACCAAAAATACATATATACAGTAATACATGATTTCTGTTAATGAAAGAAATGTACAGAGACTGTAAAAATACAGAGTGAAAGACTCGCTAGAATGGTGGCATCTTATCTCTTAGAAGAGATGTGACATCTTCTCGCAATCACAAGAAGATTGATTAAAATGAGGCTCTAAAGGCCTTTTTACAATAAACAAGAATACCAAAAACCCTAGACATCCAAAAACCTACCCCTGGGAGATGAAGCGCCAAAAGTCATGTGGGCCCCGTTTGGGTAAGTTAGTACATCAACTTCCCGGGGTCATAACTTTTGCATACGATCTCTGTTTTAGGCATATGATAGCTCGTTGGAAAGGTATAGTTGAGGAGATTCATTTTGGGGGCTCAATCATGCCTTAAAATATCATTGAGAACCTTTATATTGAAAAACCTTCATTTAGGCCCTTAGAATGGCCCCAGAAGTTAAAACCTGCTAAAAATAGTAAATTGCCAAAATTGCCAGAAAACTATTTTGAGCCAGTCAGAAAAGGTGAGTGGCCACCAATATCCACCTAGATCAAGGGTTCCCTTAACCTATGTTTCCATGATCTGATCAATGGTTTCCTATTCCATGCAGTCAAGGTTGAGCTCTGTAGGTGTCAACTGCTCCGACACTTCCGATGTATCTAGTAGTGGTGGAAAATATGTCTGAAGGAGGTCCACATTGAATATTGGGTGTAATCCAAGGAAGGGGTGAATATTTAACTCGAAATAATTTTCAACCATGGACTTGGTGATGGTGTTAGGTCCATAGTGAAGTGGACACAAATTTTGATGGGGTCTTGTAAGGCACTATTTCTACAAATGCAACCAAACCCTGTCGCCTACCTGAAACTTGTGGGGAACCCGATGTTGATCATGTCGTTTCTTGTACCTAGCATTGGCTTTATGAAAAATGTCATGGACCTATTGGAGGATGTGTTGAATATTTTCAATGAATTTGGTGGCCTTGTTAAAATTAGATTGAGCATAGGAACATTCTTCCTATGTGGATTCAAGGGGAAATGAAACATCAATGGGGCCCAAAGGTTGAAATCCCAGGCCCACTTGAAAATGGATGTGATCGATCGAGCTATGGATGGATCTGTTGTAGCTATTCTAGACATAAGGAAGGATCCCATCCCATGTGTGTGGAGGTTTTTATTTGTGCATGCACAAGATATGCATGATCATCTTATTGATGACCTCTGTGTGTCCATCAGTCTAAGGGTGGAAGGCAGTGGATTTGGTGAGCTTGGTGTCTAATAATGACTAGAGGCTTGACCAGAATGTGCTCAAGAATTTGTTGTCCTGCTATGATATGATGGTATGTAGTAGTACAAAGTGTACACATACACACTTAAAGAAGAGCTTGGATGTGTCCTCGGTTGTGATACTCTTCTCGTAGGTGGTAAGAATGGCCATCTTAGAGAATCGATCAACAACCACGAATACAAAGTCATTTCCATGATTGGTGGAGGGGATACCTAACATGTAATCCATCGATATGGATTCCCAAGGACCATCGGTAGTAGGAAATCCTTTTTTTTGAATGGTTGGCTTGGAAATGGAGCAATCAGTGCAGGAACTGATATACTTACTAACATCATGTCGAAGCTTCGACCAATAGAAATATTTTTTTAGTACTTCCACTACATTATCCATGCCAAAGTGTCCTCCCACTCAACTGTAGTCGGATTACCAAATCAAATTTTCACGCTCTATTGAAATAATACTTAGATGAACTAGATGGCATAGCATTCCATCCTGAAGATGGAATTCGACAACAATTGTTCCTATTCCCAACATTTGGTAGGTTGTAGTGAAGTAAAGATTATTTTCATAGAGTTGAACACCATGGTTAGTGCTGCAAATGGAGGTCGACTGAGGTATTCAACAACTTGATTGATGCTCCATTTCTTATACTTAATGTTGAGGTGAAACTATTGCAAGTATGTGGACCAATTTTGATGGTGGTCATTCCGCAATTTGCCTTGTGTCTGCATGAAATGCAAAGGATTGTGATCTGTATAGATGATTGTCTCCTTCCCTAGAATGTAATGATTCCATTGGCAACAATCTTGGACAATGGAATACATTTATTTTTCATAGGTGGGGTAATTACGGATGACATCTAAGAGTGTCTCACTATGATAGGCCACTGGATGACCATGCTAAGTGACAACAACACCAACAACATAATTGGAAGCATTTGTCTCAATCTGAAATGGTTGTTGTAGATTAGGTAAGGTGATCATCGAGGATGAGCATAAGTGATGCTTAAAATCATCAAAGTATTTTTTTTATGGTTTGCTCCACACAAATTTGGCTTTGCAACTACCCTTGGTCACTTGGATGAGATCCCATGCGATATGGGAGAACCCCAATATGAATATGTGATAGGAGTTGGGAAGGCCTAAGAAGATATAAATCTTGGTAAGTGTTGTCGGGGTTGGCCAATCACAAATGACTTAGATCTTGGTTAGATTGACATGCACACCCTTCTCATATAAAATGTATTTAAGATATTGGACCCTGTTCATGTCGAAGGATCATTTATCTAAATTAGCATATAGCTTGTGTTTTTACAGAGTGTGGAGGACCCAATGAATGTGTTGCAAGTTTTCTTACCAACTCTTGTTGAAGACGAAGATGCCATCTATATATACAACCACAAAGGAATTGGTGAAGGGATGAAGGATGTCATCCATCAACCTCATGAAATTTTCTAGGGAATTCGTCAAGACAAAGGGCATGACCAAGAACTCAAAAAGGATTTCTTTATACTTGAAAGTAGTATTCCATACATCAGTCTGTTCAATGGGGACCTAGTGGTAATTGGATTCAGATCAATATTACTAGAGTACTTGGCCCGTTGAGCTGGTCGAAATGGTTGTCAATTCAAGGAATTTTGTATCGGTTCCTAACTATGATTTTATTCAAAGCTATGTAATCAATACAGAGTCACCAGGTACCATATTTCTTCTGTATGATCATGATTTGGATTTTTTAGGGCGAGGAGCTTAGTCGAATGTGCCCTTTTTGGAGCATATCTGATCAGGGGATCAAATTTTGCTCAAAAATTCAAAGTTCTTGGAATCACTTCAAATAGAACAAGAGCGTAGGCCTTGTTGTTGTGAATCCAACACAACTCGTTTGGGTTCAAACAGATGCCAGGAGCGAGAGATATCGCGATCTGGTTGAATCGTCAAACAGGTAAAAAAAGGATGTTGACTGGGTAGTCCATACAGGCTGACGTGGCAGAGACCGTACATCCATATGCTGACATGGCAGAGGTAATGTGGCATTTTTAGGTTGGCTGACAGTTGGACAAATCATGTTTCAACATGTAGTGGTTTTTGGTTTGTGGTTGGATGCCATGTGGCCCAGTCATGGGCTGCCACATGGCACCATTGTATTGAGTATTGGTTCAAAACTATATGGAGTCCATGGGATTTGAACCCTGGACCTCCCCCACTGGTCAAAGCCTTTGCAAAGTTTTCCCTGCCAATGGGCTACACGTTTTTCCTTGTTAACTATATGCGTTGGAATATATTTGAATTAATGTAATGTTTTATATGGTGGGGGGGTCGGGCCGAGGCTTAGCCCCGACCCGTGGTTCTATTGTTTTCCACATAGGACCGTTACCATATTGTTTGCATAGGAGTTGTGTTACAAATGGATCCCAGCCCCCAGTCACACAACCCTCAACCACATGACCACAGTTCAAACGTGCGAGGTTTATGTATTTAAGCCTCCGGTCACATAACCCATGACATGTGACCATGCCACGGAGCGTGCAGGGGAGTTGAGTTTTAAAGGTTAGCCCTTTTGTATTTGCATCGGTCCTATGGAGGACCCATGTGCCCACGAGTTTGGCGGTTAGGGGCTGGCGCACCCATAACCGTCCTACAATTCGTACCGTTGGCACGGTTGCGTTCGGTGCCGGGTTTTTACACTTTAAATGGCGTGTGTGCTAGGTTGAATGAACAAGGGTGCATTTTGTAGATGCAGAGACAACAAGATTGAAGGGGAGACTTCAAGGAAGCCTATCTTCTTCATTTTTTGGCCAAACGAGGTGCCGAAAAAGCCCAGTTAGTGGTTTTTGGACTCTCTGAAGCCATTGGAGCAGTTTGTTGGTCATTTTGAGCATTGTAAAGCATGTTTTTGAGCACTTTGAGAAAATAATACTAATGATCCATTGGAAGCTGGACCAGGAGATGTAGCCCAAGAGAGGGGTGAAATCCTTTATCATTTGCTGTGTTATATGTTTTCTATTCATTGATTATGCTGTTGTTTATATGCATCTTGAATGAGTAAATCCTATTAATAATGTGTTGCAAAGTTGATCCATTTTCTTTTAACACATAAACTTTACTTGCAAATATTTCCAAGTTTACAAGTCTTCTTCATTTTTAGATCAAGTTGGTATCAGAGCACTGGTTTTTGAAGACTTGATTATTTGCAAGTGTTTTCTTTTCTGATGCTCACAAGGTTGAAACTCACAAGAGGAGAAGGTCAACTTGTGGAGCCAAGTTCTCATCCTTCAAGGAGGAAGCATATACAATCACCGCAAGTTTCAAGGAGGGATTCACCAAGTATGGCTCATGAAAGAAAGTCATGAACGTGTTCCTGCAGAAGATGAAGATCTCAGAAAGGCTGTCATGAAAATGAGAGAGATGATGAAGATCTTGATGGAAAGGAATGCTGGGTTGCAAGGTGAAGGATCCAACCCTTCAAAGCATAAGGGAGATAGTGGTGATAAAACTCCAAATGGAAATGGAGGGAATGGTGCTTCTCCACCACCCTCTCCTCCATCTTCTTCTTCTTTTTTTTCTTCTACCAATTCAAGACCTCTTTTGAATTCTCCAAAGGGACATGGTAAAAATCCTTCGCAAATTCCTTCATTAAAGCTTCATATTAAATTTGAATTACCAATATACAATGGAGAAGTGAATGCTGAAAAATTAGATAATTGGATACGTCAGATTGAGGTATATTGTAGGATACAAAAAATTCAAGATGATGAAACCAAAATTCAGCTTGCTTCTTTAAGATTGGATAGTGCAACACTCATTTGGTGGGAATCCAAGACTCAGGAGGACATGAAGAAGCATGGTAAAATTTTAATTTCTTGGAATGATTTTATTGTTGCAATTAAAAAACAATTTTATCCATTGGCATATAAGCAAAAGGATACTATGGAATGGCAAAATTTTAGACAAGCTAAAGGACAGAATGTACAAATCTTTACTCAAGAATTTAGGAGAAGAGCTTTGGTTTTGGGAGTAGAGCTTTGGTTTTGGGAGCTGCAACCATTCAACATGATTTAGGTTCTAATTCGGGTGATGAAACAAAGATCACAGCCATGGGTTATCAAGGTGATGGATCTAATGCAAGTACTAGTTCTTCAAGTAATATCAATGTAAATCAACAAGAAAAAGAGAGAATTGAACTTTTTCACATAAGGGTTGTTTCAAATCATACTAAGATAGATACTCTATTTGATACTGGGTCTCAAGCAAACCTTATTTCTAAAGAAACTGTTAAGAAATTAAAGTTGGAAACAATTCCACATCCTAAGCCATACCCTCTTGGTTGGATATGTGATAATGCTAAGTTACAAGTAACAAGAAGGTGTAAACTTAGGTTTGCTATCACTGCAAATTTCATTGATGAGGTAGAGCTTGATGTTATTCCGTTGGATATTTGTGGTATTGTGTTGGGAAGCCTGTATTTGTACGATAAGAAAGCTATTTTACATCGTCATGAGAATAAGTATCATTTGTTTAAGAATGGAGTAGAGTACATTGTTAGAGCCCATACAAAGAATATGAATTTATCACTTATAAATGCGGGACAAATGAAGAGATTAGTCAATGCTAGTAAGAATTTTGTTCTCTTAATGATCAAACCTAAAAATGATATTGAAAACGAAGCATTTCAAGGTTGTGATACAAAGTTGAAATCCGATTTATATGAAGTTGTTACTCAATATGATGAAATGTTTAAAGAACCTAAGGGATTACCTCCAAAAAGGGGAGTCCAACATGAAATTCAATTGCAGCAAGATAGTCCTCTTCCAAACATTGGTACGTACAGAATGTCAGTGATGGAAAATGCTGAGATTAAAAAACAAATTCACGAGTTGCTCGACAAAGGGGTTATTGTACCAAGCTCATCGCCATGTGGATCTCCAATTGTGTTAGTGCCAAAGAAAGATGGTACGTGGTGTATGTGTGTTGATTTCAGGGCTTTGAACAAAATTACAGTAAATAATCGTTATCCTCTTCCTAGAATCGATGATTTGCTTGATCAATTAAAAGATGCTAAATATTTTACTAAGTTAGATTTGAGAAGAGAATATCATCAGATCAGAATTGCCGAGGGAGACACATGGAAGACAGCTTTCAAAACTAAGCAAGGTTTGTTTGAATGGATGGTAATGCCTTTTGGACTTTGCAATGCACATGCTACTTTCATGAGAGTTATGAATGATGTCTTAAGGCCTTTTATGGATTATTGTGTTATTGTCTACTTGAATGATATTTTGATCTTTAGCAAATCTCATGAAGATCATGTTGAACATGTGAAACAAGTTTTGAATATTTTGAGAAAAGAAAAGTTGTTTTTGAAGTTGTCCAAATGTGAATTTGGAAAAACTTCACTTATTTACTTAGGACATATTGTTGGTGGAGGTGAATTAAAAATTGATCCCTCCAAGGTCAAATTCATTTTGGAATGGACCAAGCCCAGCAATGTGATAGAGGTAAGAATTTTTTTGGGAGCAACTCAATATTGGAGGAAGTTTATTGCTAACTTTTCTTCCATTGCAGCTCCATTACATGCAGTGACAAGTGTCAAGCAAGTTTTTCAATGGGGAGGCAAGCAACAGAAGGCTTTTGATACTTTGAAAGAAAAGATCTGTTCAGTGCCAGTTCTTGCACTTCCAAATTTAAGACAACCTTTTGAAATCCAAACAGATGCAAGCAATTATGCAATGGGAGCAATTTTGCTACAGCATAGTAAGCCCATTTGTTTTCATTCTGAGAATTTTAATGGTGCCATGATTAACTATCCTACTTATGATAAGGAATTGTATGCATTGGTACAAAGTGTGAAAAAATGGAAACATTATTTGTTGGGAAAAGAAACCATTGTTCACACCGATCATCAACCACTGCAATACTTACAATCACAGACAAAGCTACAATAGGCTAGGCACTTCAGATGGATGGGTTTTCTTCAACAATTCCACTTGGTTATCAGGTATAAGAAGGGCATTTTTAACAAATTCGTTGATATGCTTTCAAGGCCTATTATTAGTGCTTCAGTTATTCTTAAGCATAGTCCTATCATGCATGAAATTTATGTTGAGCAATATGCTTTAGATACTGATTTCAAAGAAGTATATGAAACTTTGTGCCACTCTAACCATGTTGAAGAATTGGATTACCATGTGCATGATAATCTTTTGTATCATCTTGGCAAGTTGTGTATTCCACAGGGGGAAAGAATCAACATTATAAGAGAAGCCCATTCTTCTCTTATTGTTGGTCATTTTGGTGTAGGCAAGACTATGGCTAATTTGCAAAGATACTGCTACTAGCCTAAAATGAATGAAAGTGTTTCAAGATATGTTCGAGGATGTTCGTTATGTGCCACAAGTAAACCTAGCAATCGAAAGTTGGGTTTGTATACTTCACTTCTAGTTCCTTCTTGACCTTGGGAAAGTCTTTCCATGGATTTTGTAGGTGGTCTACCTATGTCGAGATGAAATCATGATTTTCTTTATGTTGTGGTTGATCGATTTAGAAAAATGTGTATTTTGATGCCTTGTACTAAGCAGGTTACAGCTGAACAAACGACACAAATGTTCTTTCAAAATGTTTGGGTGCATTTTGGATTGCCTAAATCCATTATTTCTGATCGGGATTCTCGATTTGTTGGAAGTTTTTGGTCAAGTTTATGGGCACTCATGGACACCAAACTTAAAAAGAGCACATCTTTTCATCCACAAATAGATGGTCAGACAGAGGTGATAAATCAAACAGTGGTACATCTTATTCATGCTTATTGCAGCAAGCATCCTAAACTTTGGGATAAGAATCTACACTACATTCAGCATTCTTACAATCATGCTAAGCACTCTTTGACTCAAACATCGCCATTTGAAGCATGTTTTGTCTATTTGCCCAAATCTCCTTTAGATTTTATCTTTGGGAAGGATATTGCTATTGATGGTCAATATGACATTGATAGGGAAGAAAAGTTCATTGAACAAATTCAGTCGATACATCAAGTGGTGCAAGAGCAGTTGGAAAAGAGTCAAGCCAAGTACAAGACGAGACATGACAAGCATCGTGTTGATCACAGTTTCCAAGTTGGAGATGAATTTTGGCTTTACATCAGTAAGGAGAGGCTTAAAGGAGAAGGTAAAAAATTGAAACCGATTCGATATGGTCCTTTCAAGATTATCGACAAGATTGGTAACAATGCCTTTTGTTTAGATTTGCCTCCTTCTATGCAAATGTATGCAGTTGTTAATGTTGAGAATTTGAAATTGTATGAGCCTCCATTGATTGATGATCATGGAGAGAATATTCAGATTCCTTCTATAGATGATTTTTCCCCAAAATATCTTACAGAACGGCATGAAGACACGATCCTTGACAGGAGAATGCGAACTTCAAAACAAGGAAATGTGGAGTATCTTCGAGTTGGTATTAAAGGAACAAATCCAAGAAAATCCAAGTTGATTGAGGTTGGAAGGGTGAGGGAACTATACCCTCATATTCACATAGAATAAATATAGTCTTTTGGAGGTCCAAAAGCTTCCCAATGGGGAGGTGTGATCAGGGGATCAAATTTTGCTCAAAAATTCAAAGTTCTTAGAATCGCTTCAAATCAAACGAGAGGATAGGCCTCATCGTTTCGAATCCAACGCAACTTGTTTGGGTTCAAACGGACATCGGGAGCGAGAGATATCACGATCTATTCGAATCATCAAACAGGTAAAAAAAGGACGCTGACTGGGTAGTCCATACAGGATGACATGGCAGAGAATTTACGTCTGTACGCTAACATGGCAGAGGTGACATGGTAGTTTCAGGTTGGTTGATAGTTGGACGAATCATGTTTCAACACGTGGCAGTTTTTGGTTTGTGGTTGGGTGCCACGTGGCCTAGTCATGGGCTACCACGTGGCACCATTGTATTGGGTATTGGTTCAAAAGTATATGGAGTCCGTGGGATTCGAACCTCGGACCTCCCCCACTGGTCAAAGCTTTTGCAAAGTCTGCCTTGACAACGAGCTATGCGTTGTTCCTTGTTAACTATATGCATTGGAATATATTTAAATTAATGTAATGTTTTATATGGCGGGGGGTTCGGGTCGGGGCTTAGCCCGGACCTGTGGTTCTATTTTTTTACACATAGGACCGTTACCATATCGTTTGCACAAGAGTTGTGTTACAAATAGAGCCCAGCCCCCGGTCGCACAACCCTCAACCACATGACCACAGTTCAAACACACGGGGTTTATGTATTTAAGCCTCCGGTCACATAACCCGTGACATGTGACCATGCCACAGAGCACGTGGGGGAGTTGAGTTTTAAAGGTTAGCCCTTTTGTATTTACGCTGGTCGTATGGAGGACCCATGTGCCCATGAGTTTGGCAGTTAGGGGCTGGTGCGCCCATAACCGTCCTACAGTTCGCACCGTTGGCACGGTTACGTTCGATGTCGGGTTTTTATGCTTTAAATGGCGTGTGTGCTAGGTTGAATGAACAAGGGTGCGTTTTGTAGATGCAGAGACAACAAGCTTGAAGGGGATACTTCAAGGAAGCCTATCTTCTTCGTTTTTTGGCCAAACAAGGTGCCGAAAAATCCCAGCTAGGGGTTTTTGGACGCTCTGAAGCCATTGGAGCAGTTTGTTGGTCATTTTGAGCATTGCAAAGCATGTTTTTGAGAACTTTGAGAAAATAATACTAATGATCCATTGGAAGCTGGACCAGGAGATGTAGCCCAAGAGAGGGGTGAACTCCTTTATCATTTATTGTGTTATGTGTTTTTTGTTCATTGATTATGCTACTGTTTATATGCATCTTGAATGAGTAAATCCTATTAATAATGTGTTGCAAAGTTGATCCATTTTCTTTTAACACATAAACTTTACTTGCAAATATTTCCAAGTTTACAAGTCTTCTTCATTTTTAGATCAATATCTTGAATCTGGTGCTTTATTTCCTCATTTTCTAGGAAAGAGCACTGATACACTGGCCCATTAGGAAAAGGTGTTCCATGGGTCAACTCAATTTAATGTTTGATCTGATAGTGTAGAGGCACCCTTGTAGGTGAGGTGAATATGTCTAGTTATTCTTCCATGACTTTGTCCACTTTATTCTATTGCAAAGAGGAGCCATGTGCATAGGCCATGGATGTGGTTGTGAATTTCTTCTCATTATGAGAACGGAGCTTGAAGATGATAAATTTTCTAGTCTGGGAGATGACCTTTCTGCACTGCTTCACTGAGACCAAAGAAATTGTGGTAGGTGGAGCTACCTCTGGTATCCTATACATTTCTCTACCCACAGTAACAATGACACTACAAGGTCTAGAATCATATACAACATGACATTTCCACATATATGTCTGGCCTAAAAGAACATCACAAAATTCAAGTGGGGAAACATCACCCAATAGCTCATCCTTGAAGGCCTTGATGCCATGGGGTAGGTGGCACTATTGGCTAACACAAAGGTCTCATGTTGATTGAGCCACTCGATGTTGTACGAATGTGAATGCGGTTTTGTCGATAAATCCAACTACTTGATGACCTCTACTGATATGAGGTTATTTTGGATTCTACTATAAACAATCAAATGTAGAAGAGAACCCTTCACCTACATCTACGAGTGAAAAAGGCCCTCACCTTCCTCCGTCTCTTTTGGTTCATTTGGATGGATCTTGGTGGTAGAGACTGTGGCTTTGGGTTCTGTATCAATTATATTCTTCCACTTATCTAGATTTGTATTAGAGGAATATCTCAGATCCGACTCTAAGGATTTCAACTCGGCCACCAATAACTTCTTCGAGCAGAATTCATCGGTGTTGTGCGAGGGGATTTTATGAAATCTGCACCAATTCCCAATGTCTTTCTTCATCTTCCCATTTCCCTTATTTGTTTGCATCTTAGATTGGTTTTCATGAGGTTCTCCATCCTTTCTTTTTCCTTTTTTCTGTGTGCTAGGGATTCCTTTTATCATCTTTTGTTGTGATGCATTCATAGATCCAAACTCCCGCTTATTCCTCTACTTAAAATTTTTGCTCAATCTTGACAACATATCAATAAGTGGCTCCTAGTGACGAGATGTTCAAAAAATCCATTTCTATTTCGATGTACCTTTGTTTACCCCCATAGTATTTTAGAACCAAATTCCACTTGGAGTCTCTCATACCCAAATTGGTGCACAAGGTATGGAAGATATTTGTGAAATTTAGCATTGTTTGGTGCCTCTCTTGATGCAGTGTGGTCCATCTTGTGTACTGGTCATCGTAGTTTCCAGTAGGTTAATATTTTTCCTTGATAGAATCCATAAAAGATTCCCAAGTGGGATCGGCCCCAAATATTCTAGAGTCCTCTATGGATTTTTTCTCATAGTAAGTCTCCCATCAATGTTTGACATGGGGGAAAACTTTAAGGAGCAGAAAGGTGATATTTTTCCTATTGGAAAAATTATGGACATAGAAATAAGCTTTAGGTAGATTTAACCAATTTTTCAAAGCATCCGTATTTATCTAACCTTCAAATATGGAAATATAAAAATTAACTTCTACCTTGACAGGGACGATGCCTCCAAAGTGGACCCTTGACGAAGATGCATCTATTGTTGTTGGCAGTCATTGAAGGATTTGGGAAAAATTATCCATCATCTCATTCCTCTGTTAGATGAGAAATTTTGTGAGCAATAGATTAATAGGATATCCTACTCCCTCATCTATTTTTCCTCTTCCATTGACAACTTTTTGGGTTGGCGAGGATGTTCTTCCAAAGGCTCGAATAGTTCAAGTCCTAATGCTTTATACCCTAACCTCGTTGGGGACATGCAAAGATAAACAGATAAAGAGAAGAAAACTCTGATACCATTGATCTAGATTTATGAGGGAATGAAATGAAACACAAAAATAAGATAGAAACATAGAGATATTGTAATACTCAATTTCTATTAAATAATGAAATATGTAGAGACTGTAAAGTAGAATATATAGTGAAATGGACTCGCTAGAATGGTGGTAGCTTATCTCTAAGAAGAGATGTGACAGCTACACTCTTCCACAAGAATATGATTACAATTAGGCTCCAAACAATTTTTTAACATAAATCTTAAATGAGAAAATCCTAAACATCCAAAACCCTAACCTTGAAAGATGAAACACCAAAAGGTTTGTGGGCTCCGATGGGGGTAGTTGATACGCCAACTTCCCGAGGGCGTAACTTTTGCATACGATCTTCGTTGGGGGAATTCGGTACCCCGTCGAAAAGGTATAGCCAAGGCGTACACATTATGGATGTCTCCATACAATTCTACAACATCTATTGAGTGATTCCACGTAAAAAAAACTTCATTTAAGGCCTCAAAACGACCCCAGAAGTTTGGGACCCAAAAAACTGTAGAAACAAACTGCCAAGATGGAAATTGTATTTTGAGCCAGTGGAATAGGTGAGAAGCCACTGATTTCCACTTGTATCAATTTTAACATAAAGAATAAATGGATATAAAACCCTAAACATTCAAAACCATAACCCAAAAAGAGGGAACATCAAAAGGTTTGTGGGCCCTGATGTGGTTAGCTGATACATCAACTTCCCGAGGGCACAACTTTTGCATACTCTCTTTGAGTGGGGTGATTGATACCTTTTTGGAAAGGTATAGCTGAGTAGTACACATTTAACTCACTCTAGCATCCACCTTTCACTCTTTGTTAGACACTTCTGAGCCAAGAAAACGTTGTTTAGGGCCTCAAAATGACCCCACAATTTTGGGACCCAAAATATCATAGAAAAACTACGAAGATGTGGAACCATTTTGACTTAGTCAAACAGGTGGGTGGACACCAATATCCACCTATATCAGTCCTTCCCAGTTAGGAAGAAATAGTCCCCATTTATTTGATTTCCTAGATCATATGGGGAAACTTCTGTTGAATCTTACTTCTGGAGAGACACTTTCCCTGGTGATGAAGTTTCCCTAATTTGACAACCTGATAGATGTGGATGTTCTTCTAGTAGGTTCCATTAATATTGATGTCCACGATACGATAAATTGTATCCTATTCAATGCATTCAATATTGATTTCTGTAAGGGCCAAGTGCTTGACTGCATATGACGAGTCTAGGAGAGGTGGAAAATATAGGTAAATCAATTCCACATTAAATACCGGGTGCAAGCTAAAACTTGTGTGGTACTCGATGTTGATCGTTGTGTTGCTTGTACTTGGCATTGGATTTTTGCAAAATGTCATGAAATTATTGTTGAATTTGTTGGATCCACTAAAAAATTTTGGTTTCTCTATTATCCTTGGTCTAATCATGGGAGAATTCTTCCTTTGCAGGTGCAATGGGCAGAGCTACGTCAATGGGGGCAATGGATGGAACCTCAAGCACACCTAAAAGGGGTTGTGTCCAATAGAGTTATAGAGGGATCTGTTGTAGCTATGTTGAACATAAGGAAGGCTCTCATCTTTTGTGTGGGGATTTTTTGAATTGTACATCCTTAGGATATGGAAAATCATCCTGTTGGCCACCTCTATTTTTCCATTAGTTTGTGGGTGGAAGGTAGTCGATTTGGTCAGCTTGGTGTCCATCATTGACCATAGGTTGTACCAAAAATTACTCAAGAACCTATTCTCTCAATCTAAAATAATGGTCTGTGGGAGCCCAAAATGAACCCAAATATGTTTAAATAAGAGCTTAGCATTAGCCTTGGATATGATTCTCTTCTTGTAGGGTGCCAAAAATTCCATCTTAGAGAATCAATGACCATGAAGACATAGTCATTCCTATGCTTGGTGGAAGGAAGACCAACCATGTAATCCATGGAGATGGACTCCCAAGGCATATCGAGAGTAGGTAAAGGGGTGTATAGCCAATATTTCTTGATGTCAGGTTTGGCAATGGTGCATCTAGTGTAGGATCTGATGTAGTAGTGGACATATTGTCAAAACTTTGGCCAATAAAAATTCTTTTGAAGTATTGTGACTCTTTTGTCCACATCAAAGTGTCCTTCCATCCGAATGTAATGAGATTCCTAAATAATATTTGCATGCTCACTTGAAGGAAAATAGAGATGGATCAAGTGGCATATTATTCCATCTTGGAGATGAAAGTATGGAACTGGTTTTCTTGTGCTCAATTTATAATATGGAGCAACATAGTCATAGTCACTATTTTATAATTGTGGCCACCCATACGTCTCATGCCCATAGGAGTTAATAACTATGGGTAGTGCCAGAACTGAGGATCAACTAAGACAGTCTATGACATGGTTGGTGCTACCCTTATTGTACTTGATGTTTAATTAAAATTGTTGTAGGTACATGGAAAACTTTTGTTGGTGGTCATTATGTAACTTTCACTATGTCTACTTGAATTGGAGAGGCCTATTATCAATGTGGATGATCCTCTCCTTCCATAGAATGTAATGTTTCCACTATCGACATGAGTGTACAATGGAGTACATATCTTTGTCATAGGTGGGGTATAGGTGAAAAAAATCAGATAGTATTTCACTTTGATAGTCCATCAAATTCCCATGTTGGGTGAGGAATGCACTGATAACAAAATCTGAAGAATTTGTCTCAATCTTAAATGGTATTTGTAGGTCCAGAAGAATAATGAGTGGTTTTGAGTAGATGTGGAATTTCAAATCCTTGAATGCTTTCTATTGGGGCATGGCCCAAATAAACTTGGCCTTTGATCCACCCTTGGTCACTTGGCTTAGGGACTAATAAATATGAGAGAACCCCAACACAAACCTGCAGTAGAAGTTGGTGAGGATAAGAAATTTGTCTCCCTTGAGTTGATCAAGGAGATCATCAATCTGAGGGATGGGGTGCTATTTTTTGACAATAATATTTTTCAGGGCTCTGTAATCAACACAAAGTTGCCATGTCCCATCCTTATTTTGTACTAGAATGATTGGGCTCTAACAAGGTGAAGATCTTGGTCTGATGTGGCCCTTTAAAATTAGTTCTTAGATTTGGAATTTGATTTATTCATTCTCCATAACATAATGCATCTATATCAGGTTGTTAGGAAGAGGATAATCGAGTGTCAAATAAATTGAGTGCTTGACCTGATAATGCGAAGGAACCCCAGTAGGTGATGAAAATATGTCTTGGTGATCTTTTACTATATTTTCCACTTTCTGCTACTATGTAGATAGACCTTATGCACAGGTTTTGGAAATTGGAGTGACCTTCCATTCACCTTCCATAAAGAGGAAAAATATCCCATTCTGAGCGACCACCTTTCGACATTTCTTCATGGAGATCAAAGAGACTGTAGTAATCAAAACTGCCTCTGGCTCCCTATAGAGTTGACCTACCAATGTAATAATGACACTATAGAGCCTAGATTCATAAACAACCTGATGCTCTCACATATATAGTTTTCTTAAAATAACATAATAAACTTCAATGGGGGAAACATCACACAATGCCTCTTCTTTGAAGGGTTTGATGTTGTAGTGTAGGTGACATTGTTGGCTAACATGGATGTCTCATCCCTAGTTGAGACAACTTATGGTGTATGGATGTGGATGTGTCATCATTGTTGGGTTCAACATTTTGATGAACTCCACTGAGAGTAGGTTCTTCTGGCTATTGTTTTCAACAATGAAATGGAAGGGGGTCCCCTTCACCCACATCTGCGAGTGGAATAGGTGCTCCCATTATTTAGGATCCTCTTGTTCCCTTAGAGATACTTTTATGGTAGCGATGGTGTCACTAGGTTATGGGCCAATGATTCATTTTCCCTTATTTAGTTTCAAATTAGAGTATAAGTCGACATGTGACTCTGAGGCTTTCATCTTAGCCAACAATGACTATTTGGAACTCACACCACTTTCTAGTGTCCTTCAAATTCTCATTACTCTTCTTTGTTGGTGGCTTGGACTGGTTTTCCTAGGGATGACCATCCTTTATTTTTCCCTTACTTTAGAATTTAGGGACACATTTACTATGCTCTTGCTGCGATGGGTTTGTAGAGCTGAAATATCACTTATTCTTTTTCTTTAACTTTTGCTTGATCTTTATAGCATATTGGTAAGAGACTCCCAATGAGGAGATGTCCAAGAATTCCATATCTATTTGGATGTACCTATATAGGTCATTGTGGTAGTTCAAGACTAGGTGATGCTCAAAGTCTCTAATACCTAGATTTTTTCACAAGGTATGGAAGATGTTTGTGTACACTAGCATTGTCTAGTCTCTCTCTTGACGTAAAGTTGCCCATTCTATGTATTGGTCATCATAGTTTACAACAAGGTAGTATTACTCCTTGAGGGAATCAAAAACATCCACCCAAGTGGGTTCTAGCACAAAAATTATATATTCATCTTCAACCTATTTCTCATAGTAAGTTTCCCACCAATATATGACATGGGGAAGAGATTAAAGGAGTGTGAAGGTGATTTTTTCACTATTGAATTTTTTTTGAATAGAGAAATAACCCTCTAGTATACTTAACCATTTTTCTAGATCATCAACATCGATATGGCCCTCACATAAAGGAATATAAAAGTTAACGTTTACCTTGAAGGGTGTCACACCTCCAAAGTGACCGCTGGTTGAAGGTGTTGTCGTTGTTGTTGGCAGTCATCAAAGGATATGGGAAAAAATATCCATCATCTCATCCCTTTGTTGCATGAGGGATTCCTTGAGAAATAGTTTGATAAGTATCCTTCTCTCTCGTCTCTCCTTTCTTCCACCATGGGGGGACACTTGGGCTAGAGAGATCAGTTTTCCTGAAGATAAACTAGCTCAAGACCCAACTCTCTATACCCTAACCTCATCAGGGACATGCACTAAGAAAAAACAAGGAGTAGACTGCTTTGATACCACTGATCCATATTATTTTGAGAACGAAATGAATGCAGAGATATAATAGGGAAACACATATATATATTGAAAGAAAAACAATAATAAAATTAATTTCATATTCTATTAATGATTGTCTATAATACAAAAGACTATAAAAATGCAAAGCACATAAGCTAGCTAGAATGGTGGTATATTGTCTATGAAGATAAAGATGTGACAACTACACTCATTTGCAAGAAGTTGATTACAAAGAGCTTGAAAAGGCATTTTAAAATAAATAATCAATGAGAAAACCCTAAACATCCAAAACCCTAACCCCAGAAGATGAAACGCAAAAAGGTTTGTGGGTGTCGATGTGGTTAGTTGATACATCAACTTCCCGAGGGCACAACTTTTTCATAAAATATATTTTTGGGGCACTCAATACCTCACTAAAAATATATATCCAAGGAGTACACATTCCGTTCGTCTTAGCATATACCTTTCCATAAATGTTATGCGTTGTTGTGCCAAAAATAATGTTGTTTAGGGCCTCAAAATGACCCTGAAAGTTTGGGACCCGGAAAACCATAGAAAAACTGCCAAGATGTTGAACCATTATGAATTAGTGGAACAGGTGGGTGGCCACTAGTATCCACCTTGATAAAATCATTACTAAGCACTCCATGCCATCATCCAACTACTGATCCACCATGGAAGTCTCTTCTCTTTCATAGCACAAGGAATATCTTCCCTTTCTCTACTCGACTGTTCCTCGGGGATATTACTCCCTCCCAATGTAGGTAGAAAGAGTCCAATACTGTTGAATTCCTACTTTGAATGAATTGAAGGAGAAACAACTATCCAAAATAGTCCATGAGAAAAACTAATAGATTTGTATATTTGTGGTGTTTTCTTCAATTCTTTTGGACATACTAGCCATAGTTTTACTCTGAAAACCATCCCATTACTCTTTGAATTCTCAACAAAAATTCCCAAAATTTCACAAGATCTCACCTCATGACTTCATGGGATTATATTGTCATTTGTAGGTATTAAAAACCATGCCTTACCCTGGGTAAATAATTCACGAGGAAGGAAAGGAAGAACATTCAAATGAGAGCAGAATGCTACCTATTCCAATGGAGAAGTGAAATAATTATCTAAGAATAAGGGTGAATAATGGTTTTCCCCCAAGAGTTTTCATAAGACAAATATTCCCTTCACAGGAAGCATGGGGAAACCTCCAAGGGAAGTCAAAGATAGATGGGAAATATTTGGTAAGGAATCATGGGAAAAGAAGGATGTACTTCAAAGGAAAAGTGTCAATTCATTCCACCCATGCACCCCCTTTACTCTTACCCTTGTGTAGTATCATGGTCTCATTGATGGGTCCAAATGGCCTATGTTAGAATGCTAGATCTGATTTAGAGTGCTAAGTGTTTAAGGTGCATAATATTTTGTTATTACTGTGCTAGATCTATCTTAGATTATGTTCTACGATGTTCATAAGGTTAATGAACTAATGTATGTCACTTCCTAAGTGTTAACAGAATACCTTGCGAAGTGTTATTATCACATATCTGTGTACTAGCTTGGTTACAGACACCTGCGTCCTGTAACCCCCCCTGCTTCTACCTTGGGTGAGAACTCTCCTTCTTTGCAGGTGTTGCCTAAAGGGCCAATACTCAGGGTTTTGTTGGTGCATTGTTAAGCGTTGAACCCTAGGTCTTCCCCTGTGCCAACAAATGGTTCTGTTGTTGGGACCTGAACTGTGATTGTTGGGAACTGAAGTAAAGAAAATAGAAGATCTGTGCATAGATCTGTTGTTGAAGTCTGCAATACTTTACTTGACTTGTGAAGTTTTGTGCTAAGAAAGAAACTTGATCTGAAGAAAAGAGGTAAGATCCTAAAAGAGGTAAATCTTTTTTCTTTGACAAGAGTAAGATAGGTGAAAAGCTTTGTTTTGAAAGCATGAACTTAAGTATGTTTAATAGATTATGTCCTAGTTTGAAGGCTATGGTGCAGTTGAAAGAAAGAGCTGATTTGACTAAATTTAATGGAAATGAAGAAAGTTATGTTTTTCCTATGCATAGGAAGAATTTTTGGACTAATAAGTTGTTGGCCCTTGACCAGGTTTTGTGTAAACGCTCGTCATGTTTCACCAATTTTGGGGACTTCAATAGGCTGGTCGAAAACGAAGCGGAGATCATGGGATCTCGCCCCCTTTTGTGAGATTTTTGGGTTTAGGGTTTATGTAATGGGTATAGGATGTCGGCACATGGGTCTTACCTATTCTTAGGCCCCTTTTGTAATGTATAAATATATATGTAGGTGATGTAAGAAACACACTAGATCTAAGAGGTATGAGGTGCTAAGTGCTTCATTATACTAAGTGTTGTATTGTGCTAAGTGCAAGTGATTGTAAGAAAGGATCTATGTTGTGCCAAGATCAGGGAAGGAGGATCTGACAAGGTGTGCGCAGATCTCTTGTCCTATGTGGATTTGGTTTTGAGTCTCTATGCATGTAAGGAGATTGACAGAAGATAATAAAGAACATGAAGAGTTGGTGGATGTAGCCCCATGCTGGGGGTGAACCACGTATATCCTGTGTTATGGTTGCTTTGTGTGATTGATGTGATTTATGATTAGTGTTGTCATATTTATGTATGTTAGATGCATATGATATAGTAGATTAGTGTTTAGTAATGTGAATGAATGCTAGATCTGCTTTATTTCTATGTGCTAAGTGCTTGGATGTGTTAAATCTTGTTGAATACTGCATTGTTCTGTAATTAGGGTTTTACCTGCATTGTGAATAAGGGTTAAATGCTAATGAATGTTAACTTATAATTTCTCTTTAAAGTATTGTAATCATAGATCTGTGTCCGAGCTAGGTTTCATAAGTGAATGTAGGAACCTAGAATTTTTTTTTGCAGATTGCAGGTCCAACACTATGATCCTAGTGTGCAGTAAAGAAAAGGTTGGGGAATGTTTAAAAGAAAAAGAGGATTGACATTATGCTATAATTGCAGAAGACCAAGACATCTTGCTAAGGAATGACCTGACACAGGTCCTATTTGTCTTTGTTGTAAGATTGTTGGTTATGAGGTTGAGGATTTCCCAAGGTTGATTGCTAAAGTTGAACGAATGAACATAAGACAAGAAAACTATGAAGAGAGTCAACAAACTAAAGGCATGTTAGAGAAAGAATTAGAGAAATTCCAGACTACGTTATTACAGTTGAAAGAAATGATGGATGTTCACAAACATGTCAGTTTACCAGAGATCCTGAAAGTGAAACAACGCATAAGTGCAAGAATAGAAGACTTTGACATAGATTGTGTCTTGGATGAAGAAACACAAGTGAATATTATGACATAAGACACTTGAGAAATTTTGGGAAAGCCTATTGTGGTATGTTCATTGGGAAGGATAGGCTTGTTTAAGGGTAAGACGATAACTTTATGTGGAAGAGTAACTAATATACCTATTATTGTTCATGGAACATCAACTGAAGAGGAATTTGAAGTCATTAAGTTTGTTGAGGAAAATGCCCCTTTCCAATTGTTGCTAGGTAAGAATTGGATTGAGAAGGATCAAATCAGAAGGAAGGTAGAGTAAGAGGCCACATAAAATAAAAAGCAAGAACTAAGGGATTTCATAGCTAGAAAAATAGATCGACTAATAGAAGAACAAGAGGATAAGTCGAAGCAACAGAACAAAGTAACAACGCAGGAGGGACAGAAGGCAAGAGAATTAGCTGTCAAGGTTGAAAGAATGTAAGAAGGCTTGAAGAACCTATCTATGAAAGAAATAAGTATATCCACCCAGGAAGTATTAAGAGAAGGGATATTAACTTCAAACCCTTTGAGGGAACCTCAACAGTGCGAAGCCACTTCGCTAGTGGAAGATAAGAATAAGAGGATTCCAGAAACAATTAAAAAGACTCAGATCACAGGGAAGAAGGCGAGGAAGATCAATAAAAAGAAAGATAAGTTGGAAAAGATACAAGAAGCTAAAGAGAACAGATGGAAGACTTCACAGACTGGAACCTTGCAGGAGGCAGGTTTGCAGGATTTGAACCTCATTGGAACAACAGGTCTACGTAGAATGGGAATTTGCCATGGCGAATTTATATGACTTTTGGAGGTGCCCCGACCATTAGAATGATGTAGCAGGACAATTAGAAAATGAATTTATGGGATGATGGACCACTTTTGTACATTGAGACTGTGCCATAACGAACATATTTGTTGGCATGTTTTACAGGCAGTGTATGCTTGCCATTGATGGCAAGTACAGCAGTGATGATGTCTTGAGTACCAGAATAATGTAACAGACGGGCACCAGAAGTAGTTTGGGAAGATTCTACAAAGAAAGATCGACAAGATCAGAGTATGCAGCGAAGGAAAAACAAGGACAAAGTATGCTCCGGAGGAGAAGCGTCAGTGATCGTTGGATCTCATCCTAAATTCTCAATGGCCATCAGATCTGAATGTAGACAAGAGCAACGCATAGATATGGAGGATAGATCTCGGGCATTAGATCTAAGCGCAGGGTCCGACCATCGTTGGATCGAGGAGAACCTGCACGTTCTTTAAAGTGCAAGGAGTAGAGGGCTCACAAAATCCTAAAAGAAGGAGGACCGTCCATCTTCAGGCAGGACACATGGGGATAGATCGTTAGTTCGTTGACTAGAGAGTCAAAGGAACAATGTTCCCTAACCTCTTGAAATCACGATTTAATATGAGCCGTCAGATTAAAGTTGAATCTGGACCGTTGATTCCAGTCCATGTCAGAGTTTCGGGGATCGAGAGTTGGAGATGTCAAGTAATATCATCCACAGGAATCTCGATTTCGCGATATGAAAAATCATGACTTAATTGCAGTCATTGAATCAAGATCAAATCTGGACCATTGATCCAACTCCATATCAGAGTTTTGTGAATAGAGACATGGAGAGACAAGAAAAAAATGCAACAAGAATTCCGAAATCGCGATATGCGAAATCGCAGCCATTGAATCAAGATTGAATCTGGACCGTTGATCCAAGTCCATTTTCGGATTTTGAGGATCGAGTGTTGGAGATGTCAAAGAGTATTAACATCATATGTGAAATTGCGATGTAATTGCAACCGTCGGATCAAGATGTGATCTGGACCGTTGATCCAACTTCTTTACGGAGTTTCGTGGATCGGGACTTTGAAGTGACAAAAACATTGAACATCAAGCATGTAGAAATCGCGAAATGCGAAATCAAAAAATGATCTGAACCATCATATCAAGTGTTGATCAGGACCGTTGATCCCACGCCATTTCAGGGTTTTGAGGATCGCGACTTGGAGAGGCAAGAACTCAATGCAACTAGAGTGTCGAAATCGCGATATGCGAAATCATGATTCAATCGCAGCCATTGAATCAAGATTAGATCTGGACCATCAAATCATAGGACATGTGGAAAGTGATCAAAATTTCGCTGACTTGGGTTCAACGGAGCATAGCGTCGAAATTCATGAAATAAGAAAGCACAAAAGCGCTTTATGCATAAGCATGTGGTCATAGCCATTGGTCACATCGATGGAAGATGGAGGTAGAAGCTAGAGGTGCTAAGCTTGGCCATAGAAATTCCAAAATGAATGCAAGATCTCATGAAGCCAATCCAATGGTGCAGATGAATGTGAATAAAGATCGGAGGGATACTGTAGCACGATACAGTGTAACTGCAAGAAACCACTGATGGTTTCTGCTAGAGGAATCGAAGACACTTCGGAATGACTGACAGAGGAGGTGAAGAGTCTCTGAGAGGGATGAAGATGTTCATGGAGGTGATTGAGAGCTGATGAGAATTGAGGGCTATAACTGAAACAAAGAAGGTGAGATCAACTATCACAGAGAAGACGAAGAGTCTCAAACTACCAGAGAGGCTGAGGAATCTTGGTATAACATACAGTGTTGTTGGACACACGGGGTGAACCACCAGAGAAGCTGAAGAGTCACAATGATGATCAGATAGAGCACTCGAGTTGTGGAGGAATTTGGTGTGGAGTGAGCATGCAGAAGCATTGCGAATATTGCATGCAAAAAGACAACAAAGACTATAAGAAGGAGCAACAAAGAAGAGATGAGGTTGTTGTTGTGGGGAGGATTCAAGTGTGAGCAAGAAGGCAAAGCGCAGGAGTAGAGATGCATGCTAGAGGAAGGTTGCATCAAAGGGATATGGTGCAGAGAGTATAAAAGGGAGAAGAACAGAAAGTGCAAGGGGCATGCAGAAGACACTAATGCAAACAGGGCAGAGCAGCGTAACAGAACAACAACAGGGCTGGTAAGCCATTGAATAATTTTATATCGCTGTAATAAGTTTCAGTAACAAAGACTTTATTATTCAGGGTGGTTGGGAGGTGCTAGGGAGGACTGGTGTCCTCAAAGGTTCAAGTGGGTGCTTGAACACAGGGAGTTGGTGCTTCCTTCTAGTTGGTGCTAGAGAAACCAGGGAGTTGTGCTTCCTTCTAGTTGGTGCTAGAGAAACCAGGGAGTTGGTGCTTCTTTCTAGTTGGTGCTAGAGAAACCAGGGAGTTGGTGCTTCCTTCTAGTTGGTGCTAGAGAAACCAGGGGGTTGGTGCTTCCTTCTAGTGGGTGCTAGAGAAAACCGAGAGTCGGTGCTCTCATCAATTTGCAGCTTGCAAAAACAGAGGTTGTAGCCTCACAATGAGTTGGTGCTCATATGTATGATAATGTAAAGAATGTAGATAATACTTATCATCTAAAGAAAAGGAGGTTTTTACCCTGTATGGGTTTCCTCAGGAATTATCTGTCTTTGTCTTTCTCATATATGTGACTAATGTTGAATGTGCCTTTGTTTATTTCTCTGCATTGTTGTGATAATCATTGAGTGCCTTGTAAAGATTTTAAAAGAAGCATGATTGTTTAAGCACAGTAACAACTAATTCACCCCCCCCCTCTCAGTTGTCCAACAATATTTACATTAATGGAAGTATTTCCTAGCCATTGGAAGATTCGTTATGGTACCCTGCTTATTTAACTCATCGATTGCTATGTCGGGACCACTTTTTTCTACCCGTAATTGACTGATCTAAACATATAATTTTCCAAGAATTGAGTTGTGCTATCAGAAAATAGACCCCACCTATCTTCTTGTCTACCCCGCTTGTCCGTTCATCTACCCTGACCTTTCTGTTTAAAAGTTAGAATGTCGAGTGAACCTAGTGAATTAGATAATTTTTTAAAGGAAGTCCTCAAGAATCTAATGGCAAATAGACCGATATATGAAGGTGTCAAGGCGTCATCGACTTAGGTACTAGAGGCTTCCCCTTCGACAGGACGTTGTTCTAGCCATGTCAACCCCATGACTGAGCAGCGAAGTAAGAACCGCAATGATCTGACTAATGCAAAGAAGATCCCATCGATCCTACCAGAGTATATCCCACCTTTGGTTGGTGCTATTAACCATGACAACATCCCCTGATATTATGAGTACACCATGTTCACCATGTACATTCTGAAAGGAAACGCGTAGTCGAGATTCAGTTAGGAAAAATCCCACTATTTAAGAACAATGACTTGAACTTTGGAGACCGAAAGAACTACGCCATGTTGGCGTCGCATCACTATATCTTGAATTCAACTGGGATGAAGCCTCACCTCATCTCACAACCATGGATTAAGGGGCTGGCGCAGTCCACCGTGCTGAATGTGATGAAGACCCCCCATTTTGGTCGCTACCAAAAGGTTAACGCTTGCATTAAAATCCTCCTGTCAGGATATCATGGAGGATACTTGTGGCTCGACAAAAGGATTACTGTGGATCTGGAACTGATCCACCAGATCACAGGCTTAAGCATGAAGGGACCTGACCCTCAATAGTTTTATCCAGAGAAGGCCTCAGACTGTTCCCCAACACAATGCATCAAGGAAGCTTACAGNTGTTCCCCAACACAATGCATCAAGGAAGATTACAGAGAAGTTGAAAAAGGAAAGCAAGGTTACAAGGTAGCCTCTATACAAGATGGCACAATGCGCCTCTCTTTCCAACTCGTAGTTGGCAAGCTTTTAAGGAAGAACTACCCCACACAGGTCATCGGGTTCGTAGAGGAATTCACAAAACAATGTGTGGAGGGCATGCATATGAACTCAGAGAAGCTACCACCCCTCCACTTGAGGATCCCCCCATTGGGATAGTAACACCATAGAAGAGGAATGTTTTTCCAAAGAAACCTTCAGCTAGGAAGAAGACGTGTGCTAATAAGCCCTAGTTGGAGGCCATGCTCACAGAGGACGATATCAGTTTGGTCCATGGAGCTATTGAGGACGATTCCAAGGAAATATTGCATAGATATGGAGAGAAGCAAGAGGAGCTATATGGAAGGATCGAGAAGGAATTTAAGGAAGTACAACAAGTTGTTCATTTGGTCCATGTAGCACCTACTGCGCCTTCCTCGTCACAGATTGCAAAATTGGGGGATGAACCAACCCAATTGAGAAGACTTACGGATGCAATATAAGATAGACTTCAGAGAGCCCAGGAAGATAAGGAGAAGGCTACAAAAGCCTTGAAACAGGATAAAGATGGAGTCCTAGCACAATTAAGAGAATCATAGGAAAATGTAGCAGCCTAGGAAAGTGAGAAAGCAGAGGTTCAGGCAAAGCTCCAGGAGGAAAAAACACAACTACAAAGAGAAAAGGAGCAGTTTCTTGCAAAGTGGGACATGTTCAAAGAAGTAGTGAGTAAAACATGTCACTCTATGCTAGGCTTGGCACATGAGGAGAAAGAGTCGATCGAGGCTCAAGTAGTGAATCTTGCTGACATCATCCAACAGCTTGAAGCCAGGATAGCAGAATTGGAGATCCAAGTAGTGTCAAGCACCCCGTAGGAGCTGCATGACCAGAGGGAGGAAACCTCTAAGAATGAAGTAATAAGGATAAGATCCCTCACCTCATAGTGAAAAAAACTAAGTGATATAAGTGCACAGACATATGAACGCCTCACCGAGGATCTTGAGCTAATAAAGCTGGAAGCGCAGTTATAGGAGGCGTAGCAACAATAATTTTCCATGCAGGCACAGATGAAGCTGCTCACTAGATTTGAAAGAATGAAGAGATCCCAGGAGAAGAGTGCAGTACAGAAACAGATCATTTCTCTCTAGGGAAAGGTAATGGAAGTCACGCAGAAGTTGCAACATGTGCAGGATGAATCCTGCAAGGTGTTCGAAGAGATTGATGGACAGGGCTCGCAATTGGACCAAGTAGTTACATCAATAGAGCAATGCCTGGAAGGGATTTTTATAGAGAAGATGATCTAGGAGCTCACTAAGTAGGAGTCTGAAGTGAAGCAGCAAGTTGAGGAAGCTCAAGTTAAGTTCGAGGCCTTTGAAGCAACATTATCTAGTCCTGAGTGACTCGGGACGAGTCATAGGTAAGTGTTGGGGGCCTGTTGGCCCTTGACCAAGTTTTTGGGAAACCTTGGTCATATTTGGCTCACTTTTGGTCTTTGACATGATGGTTGAAGAATGAGCACCCAGGCAAAGCTGAGATCGTGGATCTCACCCATTTTTGCGAGCTATGTGGACCCAATAAGGTGTTTTCTAGGGTTTTTGTAATGGGTTTATAGAATGTCAGCCCATGGGTTCTCTTATGCTTAGGCCTTATTGTAATGGATTGTAAAATTATAAATAAGTAAGAATGTATGGTAGAAGTAGAATTTTTGGGAGATACGTGAAATTAGCTCGATTGGCTTTGTGCAAGGCAATGTAGGTGTGTTAAAACTTTGTGCTTGATAGAGAATTGGATCTGTGCCTTGACCTAGTTTTGGAAGGAGGATTTGGTGCTCAGTGCACAAATCTCCTATCTGGTGTGAAGCTTGTCTCTATGGCTTAGTGCACCTAAGTGAATGAATGTAATATTCAAGCACATAATAAAGAAGGTGAAGCGGTTGGTGGACGTAGCCCCACACTGGGGTGAACCACGTATATCTAGTGTCTTATGGTTTTCTTTGTGCAATGTTATATATGTTATGTTTTTCTTAGTGCTTAGATTAGGTGTGTAATGAATATGTATGCGTTTCTTAAATTCATTTCCTATGTTTGAATGCTAGATCTAATTTAGAGTGTTAAGTGTTTAAGGTGCATAATATTTTGTTATTATTGCGCTAGATCTATCTTAGATTATGTTTTGTGATGTTCATAAGGTAATGAACTAATAATGTATGTCACTTACTAATCATTAACAAAATACCCAGCGAAGTGTTATTATCATAGATCTGTGTCCCAGCTTGGTTACATACACTTGTGTCCTGTAACCCCTCTTGCTTCTACCTCGGGTGAGACCTCACCTACTTCGTAGGGTTGTCGAAAGGGCCAGTAGTTGGGGTTTTTTTGGTGCGCTATTAAGCATTGAACCCTGATTCTTCCCCTATTCCAACAAGGAGATTAATAGGATTCATCCAAAATGATTGTGTCTTTCGAGCTTCATAAGATCTCTAAAATGAAACATTATAATTTCGAAATGGAGAGCCCATGAAGGTGAGCCTGATGGGCTTGTTTATTCTGAATTCCATGTAGGATTGGACACCATGAAATATACATTAATGCCATGTAGGATAACACCTCAAATGAATAGGTGTTGGTTCTAATCTAGCATACTAATGTGGAAACCCTGAAGAGATGAACCTAATAAAGAATAACCTGATTGGCTTTGGAATCCCATGGTCCGATTAATTAAGAAGCCAAGCAAGTGAAGTGACCTAATAACTAGAAGACCCTATGGATATAATCCAATTGGCTCACATGATAGGCTTTGTGGGTAGATGAGTTCATGAGAATAAGCTTGTGGGGTTAATTTACATTAAAACACTTTGATCAATCCTTCCTGCGAAGATGAATCTGAATGGATTACGGAAAGAGGTATGCGGAAACAAGATCATGGGTGGAAAATTTTACAAGAAGAAATCAAGATGACATTCTAAACGAGTCTGCATGCAAAGCTCATCCTGTAAGGCTTATGGGTTGTAGTTTTGCAAAGAAAGGATTCATGGGGACAAGCTCATGGGGAAGATAGGAATCACACTTGACACCTCAATGGAGCCCCCTTCCAAAGATGAATCTCATTGGCTCACAGGATATCTTCACAGAGAGATAGGAATCACAACTTTACACCCCAATGGGATCTTCCCATGAAATATCTCCCACAAGTCTTGTGGATTAAGAATTGTGGTCTCAACTTTGATTAGATCATGACTTTCAATATTCATAAGACCGCTAAAATAAAACAGTGACATTTTGAAATGGATATCCCATGCAGGTGCTCCCAAAAATATTGTGAGGTATAATTTTTAAGGTAGGTTGACCCCACTAGACTTGTGGGTCACGAGGAAAAATATTCTGTAGGTAAAGTGCATTCGGGAATAACTATGAACAAGATAGATTAGAAACCCTATGGAAAGGGTATAAACATGTGAATCTGACATGCCCATGTCCAATGGTTAAGGTTCTTGATATGGATGAAGGTTCCAAATGAGGTTGAAGGTTCCAGCCATGGATCAAGGTTCTGACAAAATAATAAAATACAATAAATTCATGCCTTGGAAAGGAAAAGGGACTAAAATGAACATGATGATAAGGGAGAATTTGAATAGGGTTTGGGAAAGAATGGGGCTCAATATTGAGTGCTAGATTCGATGATAATCAAGATATTATAAGAGAGAAATTTGGTTGAGAGGAGAAAGACCGAGGGTTTCCCATATTCATTTTATATGTGAAACAATTAAGTAGAGAAATACGAGGCTTTCATATTTATTCATCAATGAGGGGCCTTGCTATGGATTTTCATGTATTTTGTGACCAAATATACATGACCCTTTGTTTCGGCATTATTCTTTTGAGAACTTGAAACAAACTAAGTATGTGGTAAAGAAATTAAGTCTACAACCCTATTCATACAACCACATAAAGAATAAACTTTTCTACGCAAGGAAGAAGATATTTTCCATGGTATTATAAAATTTACATTCTCTCTCATTGTCAGTTTACTAAACAATGAAAAAGAAATGGACTTGTTGAATAATGAGGAAATGGAAATAATGAATTCATCTAAAGCAATCATCTACGATCTTGGTTTCTCATGAAAAATCCTTTGTTGTAAACAAATGTCATGAAATATGTATGTATCTAATCTCAAACTCTTGGAAGTGATCAAATATCCTATAATACTATTTATGGATATTAAACTGAGGAACCTATTTAACATGTGAGAATTTGAGCATGAATATGAGTATAGTATATACAAAACGTAAAGGAACAATATGCTCTTCATCCAAGACAATCATTTAATTCTCAATGATGTTATGAGATGATAATTTAGACTTAAGCATACAAATTCAGGAAGTTCTCAAAATCAAACTCATTTAAGGAATAAAATATAACATTAAACTATGCAATCATATAAGACAAACAAATATTTTGAAATCTGAAAAAGGTTCCAAAGATAACCTATCAATATCATCATGCAAAGATCAAAGAAGCATCATAAATCAAATTTATGACGAGGAACATTCAAAATCACAATATCAAAGAGATTATTGATCATAACACACCTCCTCAAAGACAACAATCAATAAAGATCCAAAATCCCAACTCTATCAAGGTAGGTAAATAATAATCAGTAGGCTCATAGTAGTAGTGGATTATACATTAGAGCTCAAATTTTAGTAGGTCTCCCTTTCCTTTTTATTTTAAAGGAAAAATAAAATGGGGGTTGTTTTGGCCACAATAGGTCCCCTTGTCGCTTCCATAAACAACCTTTTTGGTGGATATTATATTGATATATATTTCTTTTTTATTCATATTTTTATGGAACATAAGAACAGCATAGAAGAATAACAATCACACCATAATCACAGCTAGCCATGGGACTGATAAGCATTCTCTAGTTAGGCCTTGACATTGATCTCCTCACTAGGAATATTATATTTTTTAAATAAAAAAATTATAATTTTAAATTAATAAAAAACATAATTACAATGTATCAGTTACTATATGCATTCAAAAAATATCTTTCAACCTTTTCCATAACTTTTGAACTCACATGCCACTTCTTCCTACTCTATATACAGTGTTTTCTATCACCATCTCAAAAGAAATTGGAAATATACAGATACTCAATCTTATATACCGGAATTAGTTCTCAAGCTTATACAAGAAACATAAATTTAAGTAAAAAAAATTATATCCAAGACTTGTGTGTATAGTGAAAAGTGTTCCCTTCCTGATGTACTGATACCATTTAAGTTCCCCATTCTATCTCTATTCCATGTTTGGAAAGTCCATCTACTATATTGCTCCTGTACCCGTAGATGTGTGAAAAGGATATTTGTGATAAATTTGAAAGGAATAATTGTACATCATTAAATAGGGGTTGTAATGTAAAGTTTCCCAAATGTATTTCCTTGCGCATCCACTAAATTACAAGAAGGGAATCACCACATATTCAAATATGATAAGCTCTTGACTCTTGGGCTAGCTTCAAAACCAATTTGAGGGCCATCAACTCACATAAATTATTTGATTCTTTCCCAATTCTAGCCTTGATTTTAATGCTATGTGTTATCACTGAAATTTCGTCTACACATGGCGACAAGAACTCCACATCATCTGCACATGGAGACAAGAAATCTACATCATCAAAACATCAATGAAGTCATTCATGGCACTGAATTCAGTTCACAGCATTCCATAAGGGTCAAAAACTATACAAAGTAACCAAAAATTGAAGGGCGCTTTACAGCAGAAGGGTGCGGGCGCGTATGCGCGGAATAAAAACGTACAACGAGCGCATGCGCGCCCGACGCGTGCCTGTCCATACAAAAATTCTTGCATTTGCTAATACGACGCATTAATTTCCTAAGTCGGCCTCCCGACCGCCTATGGACCGGCCCCCAAGACGATTTGACCCTCAGATCAGGGTCGGTTCTGCAAATACGGCGAATTTATGGCTTAAGCGAACCCTAAACTGGCCTGTGTCTACACCGGGAACTAGTTACGTGACCGCCTGGAAATGGCTATAAAAAGAAGTGAAGGCTCATTGTTTCAGCAGGGAATTCAAAGTAGAGTTACGCTGTCCAGATGCTTCTAAGCCTAGTCTTGGATAACCAGTTCATCAACTGTGTAATACCGAGTTCTCTCACCATCCATTCCTGCTCTGTTCATTTTGTAAGGAAGACATTCAGTTGAGGATTCCCGAAGGACCTTCCACTGGAGGGAAGAGGAACCATTATCCCTTTCTACAGCGTGTGCTTTGGTTTTTGCTAATAGATCAAGCCTTGAAACCACTGGGAACTCCCTTGTCTCACGTTTGAAGTTTTGTTTATT
>JASDQU010012729.1:102527-116287 GCA_032191745.1 Picea mariana | reverse complement strand
TTGGGTTGGCTGCCAACACAACCCGAACACAGTTGCGTGGAAATAAATCTTGTCTGCTTTAATTTTTTTGTTTCCATCCCCAAGGGTTAGGTATTCAAGGGTTCTACAAACAAGGGTTTGGCCTGTGCTATAGCACTTTGATATACATGAGGGTCCAACAGTAGTACTTGAACCAATATCTCAGGGAACTAACTAAGGAGGATATATCGTGCCCTTAGCCATACTACCCGACTACCTAGTTACTAGAGAGTATCTTCCTGAGTGTTGTTCTCAGTGGCGCTATAGCAGTCAGACGATCGATCGATTTATCTATAGAGGGCTTAAGGAAATATAGGTCGATTCGTACACACGTGTTGTATGATGCGCTACCACTAGAAGGGGTACCAACAGGGGTTACAAGGGTGGCCAACAGATGTGCACATAAGAACCACTTGTATTTCCTGAATGAATGAATCCCTCAACCACAAGTTTATGCACGTAATGACAAATATCTATGGCTTAAAGATGTCGGAATATGTTTCTACCCTGAAAAAAATTTAACCCACAATTTTCTTCCAAGGAAAGTGCTTTGATACCACTTGTAATATTCCAGATATAAAAAGTATGCAGAACAAAAATAAAATGCTAGAAATGGTAGATGAACAATAATATAACCATAATAACACCACAATAATACTGAAATGATAACAGAATAATACCAGAAAGAGCACTTCGGTTACTGAGAGCAATGTTCATGGGCCTCTTCGAGGGGGAAACCTCCAGTCGAGAAGAGATCTATTACAATAATATCTAAGATAGGGTTCATATACCCTTGACTCCTATTTATACTAAATATGTCTATCAACAGAACCATCTAGAGGAATATCCTTTTAGAAGAAGAAGCTTCTATTAGGTCTTCTTACATTTGATTTATTCTACCTTATTGTAAGGCCTTATTAATATTGACCTTTATTACATTGGAATAAATTGTTCTACCTATGTAAGGGGTTAGGTCCCTAATAATTTTTCTCTTGTTGTTGCAAAATTTTCTTCTGGTCTCCAAATCATATGTTCCAAAGCTCCATTTTTCTTACAATTGCAGTCTTCTCTTGTCTCCTCGACTGATCTTTATATCAACACTCTTAACTCCATATTTTTTGTTTTCTTCCTATCCTTTGGTTGTCGCTTTTGCTGCAACTCTCTCTTTCTCTCTTAACATCTGTCTTGTTGTAGGTTTTTGTTGCTGCTACCCATTGGTCACTTCTCTTTATTCTGTATGTCTTCAAGACTTGTACCTTTCTCAAGGTTTCCCTTTCTATCCTTCATGGTTGCACTCCTCTGGTAGTATTCCCTTATATTTGGATGGTTTAACCAATTCTCCAACATCTCTAACTCCTTCTCCCATTGAGTGAGTATAGAGTCTGAATGCTCCCCTTAGGAATTTCTTTAGCTCACAACCGTGTGGGCCTCCTCTTATTTATTTTCCTCTTGAACGTAACTTGGATTATGTCCGTTGTCCTCTTCTTTTAAAATATATAATGGACATCTTTCTATTGCACCTGCCACCACACACAAACTGTTAGTTTTAAAAACCTTTGGCTCTTTGGCCTCTTCCCTGGATGCTTCCTACATCATTTCCTCACAAGTATACGCACTCTCAAAATTCATTCCAAGAGATATAATGATCTCTCCTATCCTCATACTACAACACTATGGATATTCTTCTTCATTAAATAATTCCTTCCCACTCATGAGAAGTATGCTTGAACTAGCCTCATCTTTGAATCCCTTATCTTCTATTGGAAACAACATATGTTTACACCCATTTTTCTCAATGGTATAAGTATTATTCCTCCCATCATGTATGACATTCCTGTCATATTTCCAAGGTCTCCCCAAAAGAACATGACAAAAATCCATGGGTATGACATCACATAGAACCTCCTCCTTATAACTTCCAATCTTAAACTCAACTTTGCATTATCTACTTACCATGAATTGATATCCTTTATGCAAACATGACACCCTGTATGGACATATATGTGCTTTCATCTCCAACTTTATCTTTTACACCATCTCTGTGGATAGTAACTTGTTAGTGATCCCATTGTATATGATCACCTTTTATGCTCTATCTCTAGTATTCCAAGCAGTTTTGAACAAACTGTTCCTTGGGACTAGTTCTCATACCTCTTTCTATGGATTTATGAGAGCTTTCCTCATCATGAGTGATCTTCCTTATTCTGCTACTTCTTATTTCATCTTTGTCTCAACATTTCTCTGTTGTGCCTAGGAAATGTGAGCTCCTCTAACTCCTGCATTCTTCCTTTCAAGACATTCCCAATACATGTGTCATGTTTTCCCACAGGAGTAACACTTCAATTCTCCTCCATTTCCTCTCCCTCTACCTCTGGGAAAATGTTTCCTTCCTCTATAGTACCCTCCTCTATAAATTTATTCTCTATCTATCTAACTGTTAAATCCTTCAGCTTCTTCCTTGGATTTCTGGAATGTCTCTATGGTGGTTCCTTCTCCTCTATTAGGATTCTTCCCCATTTTTCTATGACTCTATTTCTTTGCCAATTTTTCTTCTGACTTCAGGGATACATGATAATAATCTTCCATATTCCTCACCGTTATCATAGTAATATCATCTTGTATTTCATACCTCAATCAATTAATGTACCTAGAAACTTTCTCTTCATCATTCTCCATGTGTTCTTCTCTTATGTTCATCTTATAAAATTCTTCGGTATACTCCTTCATTGAAAAACCTTTCTGTCTCAAATTTTGCAACTTTCTAAACATATTTAACTAGTAATCCCTGGGTATGAATTTAGACTTAACCTTAGCTACCATTCTATCCTAACTCTTAATTTTGGACTTACCTTTTCTCGTTATGTCATCTTGCAACTCATACCATCATAAAGTTGCATGTCCCTTCAGCCTAGTCATCACATGCTTTAATTTATTCTCATAATAAATATCCTCATATTCAAAGTACTTGTCTAAAGAAGTCATCCATTCAAGAAGTTCTTCTACATTTAATTTACCTTCATACATCAAAACTTCCATTTTTTCTCTGGTTCCGAGCTTGACAACAACTTTCAATAGTCTCTTCTCTACTTCTTATTCTCCTACAACTTATTATTCTTAGAAATATTCACTTTTAGCCTCACTAACATCACTGAATTCTAGTTCTCTAATTTGCATTGTTTCCATGGCATCTAACCTTGCACGAAGTTGTCTCATTTCCTCCTCCATGGCTGCATTGATTACAGGTCTCTCCTTGCATCTTCTTCTAGCTAACATGACTCTAAGTATTTCTTCACATAGAGATTATTACTCCTCTGATACCACTTGATGTAAACCCCTACCACTCCCAAGGGCTTGCACAACCTATCGATCAAAGGATCATTTACACAGGACCTGAATTAGCTCTTTGGTCCTCACTAAATACTCAGGACTCTTTACCACAAGCCTTTCCTTCTTTTCCTACATGAAAATTCATGTTCATGAGGGTCTCCTTGAATAGTAGAGTCTATCACGTGACCTTGGACCAAAACCTGGGGCTTAAAATTTTGGAAGCAACAACTTAGACGCTCTAGAGATTCGGGCTTTGGGAGTCCTAACTGCAACAACTTCCAAATCTTTTGAATGGCGAATTGGCGAATTTCCGAAGGGCTCTCAGATAAACAGTCCAAATTTATCGAGTAGCCAACAGATGTAATCTACTCTGAAACTATGGGATTCAAGAGTTTCGAGACGTCAACACAGATTATTTTTCGAATAGTCGAACGACAAAGTCGTGAAGAGTAGGGATCCATGGTCCATGTGTCCCAAATAATGAATGGACTAGATTAACTCCGGGCTTTGAGACTTTACGCCTTTTCATGCCAAAATAAATTTTACTCACATTCCTCTAGATAGTCGTACTTCTAGATACTCGTCAATATGTCGACACATGTCCCCTTCAACCAACAACCCAGATTTACTTCAGTCTTTGGGACTTCGGGGAATTTTCACTTTGCATAGACAATTACCAACTTTTCGTGAAGTGTAAAATCGCCGAACCACTTGGGGATTTGACGACTCATGCTTCTCCCTATGATATACTGTGTAGATTCACTCCGAGGCTTCAACCTTCAGGGAGTTTTCTTCCTTTTACAACAAACACATGAAAATTGTTGAAGTAGCGAAGTCTGAAGGACTCAAGGGTTTAACGCTCTCTCTCCTTCTATAGATCCAATGGTTGTGAGATATCTTGACGCCTCCCAAATAGATCTCATTCATCCACCTCGAAACAAAGTGATTTCCCTTCCTTAATATTTTTCTCTTGAAGGACTTAGCTTCTAGCACACACATTGTGCTTCCCTCCTGAGGTTTTCACTCGAATACTCATACCTTTGCATACACTTTGAGATGTATCTATTTGGATTGGAAGTTAAATAAGTCTCCTCTATGCACTCCTTGTGCTATCTCTCCTTAGATATTTATCAACACCTAATGAAGTGTTGACTCGATGCACTCCCTACACCAATCTCCGTCCTCAGCTTTTATACTCCTACTAGTATATGCACATTCCTTACGCTTGCTCTGCGTAAAGTTACACAATATCTCCTAAGCTTCTGAACCTATAATATTTTGGGCTCCGCACTCCTTGCATGGGCATTGTACATTCCTTTCACTGATATTTCAAACGATAAACAATTTAAACTTAAATAAACATTAAGGATTCATTCAACAAGCAATTTAGATGCATACACACAAAAAAAACACAAAGATAAATAACACAACATTTACCCAGTTACTCAGAGACAAGCATGCTCAGAAATCTGAAGGAAAATATCTTATTCTATATTCCTTCAACAAATATTTACAAGGAGTTTAACAACTCTCTACAACTCTCATCTTCTTCTTTCAACAACTATTAATAACAATAACAACCTCATTTGGTCATAGATGACATGCATTTATACATGAGGGGGATTATCGAGCCTTCCCTCCTAATTATTATAGTGCTTTCATATCATCATTAAAGAATCCTACCACTACAACTTATTACAATCAATGAAATATTTACAACCGAGATATGAGTCGATGCTCAAAATATGTACAATCCTACAAATATTAAAGGCGAATACAATTTCTTGGAGTGTTTACAGTTGCTCTTGCCTCAAAATATTATGGGGACTTTAATTACAAAGGTTTATAATTTAACATGATGTGCCCTCCTTGGAATCCAAACCAGTTAAGTGCGTCATGCGTGGAAGCTGAGTGATCCTCCACCTTGCCTCATTGAATGATGACGATGATGCTCCTATATCATATAGGAGGGACATCACCACTATCAAATTTAGATGACATAAATGGAAGTTGGAGGGAATAGGATATTTATTATCCAAAACATCCCTAAAACCCTTGTTAGTGTTGGGAAACACTATGGTGAATTGATCATTATATAATTTTTCATCTACTTCGGTACTTTCTAGGTGGAAAAAGTTGGAGTAATCAACTTGTAGGGCCATTTTAGCAGCATGTCCCAATTTAGAAAATTGCAGTTGGAAAGCATTTGAAATATTCTGAAGCCATTTCGATGAACCAAATGGCATTTTTCAATTCAAAACTTCATTTGCTAAAACATTATATATTCTACACATCTAGACCTTTCCAACGGTGGAAGAATTTATCCAATCAGAGTTCATATGAAAATTAATGCATCTCGCAATTTGACCTCCCATGTTGACCACCATGGTACAAATGGATGCCACATTAGTCCCCATTAATTTAGCATATGGGGATAGCCATGTGTGGACTTTCAATAAAATTCTATAAGGTCCAAACCTTATCACTAATTAAAGGTTAACGAAGTCAAAACCTTAATGCCAGACAATTATCAGACTATGTTAAATATCAGGCCACTAGGAGGAGAAGGGGTTTCATTCTTAAGTATTGTACTTGTTCCATACCTTAGCCAAAAATATAGGAGTCATATTTTGAGAGAATAAAAAAAGAGGAGGAATATTTTGGAGCACACTTTTAGGCCATAGTGTCATAGAGAACTCCAATGACAATCATAGTAAATGATTTCTTATTCTAATCTTGATGATTTTTATATCCACCTTTATAATCACCATCGTCATATCCACCTTTATAATCACCATTATAATGTATTAGATATCAAGTCTCTCATGAGTCTTTCTATATTATTGATAACATACAATTCAACCTCATTCGATGACCCTTTCCAATCAATGCGCCAATGACTAAATGGGTATTGTTTTGTTGAAATATTGTTGAGGACTTTGACACTTACTTAAAAGTTGATATTTTTGATAGAAACCTTCAATTAGAAACCATTTTTCATTACTTCATCATAATTTCACTGCATCATGTAGTCCAAAAATTCTCAATGACTAAGTTTTGAAGGATAAACATTTAGTCAAAATTTTAAATTTATTAAAGTATTTTTCCATAGACATTCCTCATTGGAAATCATTAGGCCTTATTCTATCAGGGTGTGCATAAAACATTCTTAGATAATCCTGATGACTCTATGCATATTTCTCTGATGATCATTTCCTATGGCCATTGAATCCCAACCTTGTTATCATTTACCAATTTTTTTCAATTCCACATGGGAATATTCTCGTCATAGTTCTTGTCTTTTCACTCATAAAATTTTTACGTCCCATTCACGCTCACCTATTTCTTGATGAATACTCTCATATGTTCATTTTTTATGTATATATCCGCTAATTATTTCATTAGTGTTTTCAAACTTGGACACAATTGTGTTTCTCATAGAAACCTTTACATCAAATTTGACCTACATTATTCTCATAAAAAATCATATCTCCTACATAATAAATATATTTTTTATGGTTACCTACAATGGTTGACCTATAACTATTTTTTCACTTGGCTCTTCTTCTAATTATTTTTAGATATCTTCTCATCAAGAATCCTCACATCATAAATCATATGCCTTCTCTGGTTTTGTAACATCCCGAACATCCAACTGGGCTATGCCACATAATGTTTTTTGAACTGTATACAAATTAAAACATATACACATAGAAACTCTTGCATAGATTTATATATAAAACTTAAATCAGACAAATACATTCTGCAAATGCACATATTCATACAAAATAATAATAAAATACACATGCAACACACACATGAATAACCCATAAAAATAAATGCATACATAATAATGAAACATGTAATTTAACATGAAATGGACACTTATCTTGGTAAAAATATCACCAAATGCGTGTAGACCTTCCAAGAACCTCCCAGCCTTAGACCATATTTCTCATCACTCTCAGCAGTGGGTCATCCTCGAGCGAGCACTAAACTCCACCCAAGTAAAGGGATTCTTAACTAGGCTGATGTATCTCAAACAATAGGAAAGACTTTGTCATAGGTACCAACTCAAACTAACAACCTATAGTCCCTCATTCCCCACATGCCTATTCTCTTCTCAATAGTCCTTCGCTTGCCCCACTTCCTTTATGGGGCTTCAACAGCAGGCCGGACAAGAAGTCTCAGAGCTCCATAGTTGCAGTTTTATACCTTTGGGAAATCAATTCGCCAAAATTCTCTCACCTAGAGAGAACTGCACACGAGCCTGACAACTCGCCTCTTTAGAGTCCCATGGGTCTAACAACCCACTTCTTCAATCCATCTCCCAAGCTAACCAGGTACAAATACAGGTATAGGTATGGATAGAGGTATAGGTACATATACACACACAATGATAGGAAGGTACAAAGGACAACTGAATGTGTGAGTGAATGATGATGGAATGAATGAATGGTAAAATGAACTAAGTCAAAACTATATGTATGCATGTTCCCATATTGACACTTGTCATGTTGAGAACTACTTTGGCACACTTGTCCCCATCCTTAGAACTTAGCATAAAATAATTATCCATACTTTATACTTTAAGGAATATTAATATAATATTCCTTTTTGGCTTAATATCCCTAGATGAGCCCTTATCCTTAACTTTTAGCCCCCCCCTTTCCATAACTAGTGGATTTTATTCCCCCATACTCTTTTATCGTGGTTAGTCTACACACAACGATGTGTTATATTAATGATATGAGTATTTTCATATACAAAAATAGACTCACTAGCCTTTACTATCTAGGCTCTCCGGCCTAATTCAATAAATAAGCCTCCTATCTTATAATAATTGGCTCACCAACCTATAAATCACAACATATACACAAAAACTTCATGGCCTTAAAATTGTGCACACTTAGTTTGCTGCGCACGGTATCTTGGAATGTGCACAATTCATCATTTAGTGCACAGTACATGTGCGCACTATACCATGGAAGGTGCATTCAAAATGGTATAAAACATCTCACCAACTTATAAACACAGCATATACCTTTACAATTGGGGTTCAAGATATATTTATTATATTCCCCTCCCCTTATTTATGCATTGTCCTCAATGCAATATATACACATATACAACCAAAATTTCAAAAATCCTCAAAAAGATGCAGGTATTCTTCCTGCATAGCATCTTCATGATCCCAAGTTGCTTCCATAGGAATATACCAAGTCCATTGGACCTTTACAATCTCTATGGCTCAATTCCATAGCTATTTGATTTTCCAGTCCATAATGCCTACCAAATGTACTTGGAAAGTTCCTTATTGCTCCACTTGAATCACATTCCAATCAATAACATGATTAGCATCAAGAATATATTTCTTAAGAGATGATACATGAAATACATTATGAATGGTCATTGATGTAGGTAAGGAAAGCATGTATGCTACAGGCCCAATCCTCTCTAATATTTCAAACGTCCCACAATAGTGAGCTTCCAACTTTGAACAATTTCCCAACTTCAAGGAAATTATGTTGGCCTTCACTTTCAAGAATACATGGTCCCCCACTTTAAATTTCCTATGCGTTGTGCCCTTATCAACATAGCTTATCTTCCTATCTTGGGAAAACTTTAAATTATGTTTTATTTTCAACATTTTCTCTTGCATTTCCCTAAGTAATTATGGCCGAACTACTGCTCTATCTACTGGGTTGTCCCAAATTACCGGTGTGTTACACCTTCTGCCATAAAGTGCCTCAAATGGGATCATCTTTAGAGATGATTGGTACCCATTGTTATAATAAAAATCTACTAAGTGTAGGCAATCTTCCCATTTTGATGGTTTATCCATCAAATACATCCTATCCTCAATCACTTGATTCACCCTCTCTTTTTGTCCATCTGATTCTGGATGATAAGTTGTGCTAAAATTCAAATTTGTTCCAAATCCTATAAATAATCCCTTCCATAATTTTGATATAAATTTTGGATCTTTGTCAAACACAATTGTCTTGGGAATACCATGTAAGAACAATGTTGGCTTCCTTGTGAGTGAGCTTTACTAGAATAAAATGGGCAACTTTAGTAAGCTTATCCACCACTACCGTGATTGAATCATGTTGCTTTTTTTCTGAGAAGTTTGGTGATGAAATCCAGTGTTACAACTTCCCATTTCCACTCAATAATGGGTAATGGTTGTATCAAACTAGTTGGGTGTCTATGCTCATCCTTTATTTTTTGACACTCCAAACATTTGGCAATAAAATCAACAATTTCTTTCTTCATGCCTGGTTAATAATATTAGCTCTTGACAACTGCAATAGTTTTCTGATAACCTGGGTGCCTAACATAAGGTACATTATGCATTTCTCTCAATATCATATTTTTCAATTCCTAGGAATTTGATACATAAATTATTCCCCTGTATATGAGAATTTCATCATTTTCTAGCTTATAGTCTTCACTTTTCTTCTACAAAATACCTAGTTGTAATTTTTCCACTAACTCCTTGTATTGCAAATATGATTTTGCAGCCTCCAAAAATATGTCTTTCAAATATGATCGGTACATACTAATTGATGTAGCATGAAACTCATGCACTCTTCTACTAAGTGCATCAACCACTTTGTTCTCTTCCTCTTTGATATGATTTATATAAAAGTCATATCCACTGAGAAATTCTAACCGTCTTCTTTTCATGGGATTTAGAGTTGGTTGATAAAATAAATATTTAAGACCATTATGGTCTGTCGTCAGCTTGAACCTTTTCCCCATGAGGTAGTTCCTCCACTTCCTCAAGGAATGCACTATGGCTTCCAACTCCAAATCATGAGTGGCATAGTTTCTTTCATGCTCCTTCAACTTCCTTGATTCATAATGTACAATAAACCCATATTTGTTGAGGACTCCACGAAGTTTTTATTTACATGTATCTGTGCATACAATGAAGTCTTCATTTGGATTGACAATCCTTAGTATTGGATAACTTGTTAATAATTGCTTCAAGTGTTGGAAACTCTTTTCACAATCCAATGTCCACTGAAACTTCACACCCTTCTTTTGCAAGGAAGTGATTGGGTGTGAAATATTTGAGAAACATTCAATAAATCTCCTATAGTATCCTAGAAATCCCATGAATGATCTGATATATGTCACATTCTTTGGTGTTGACGATCCTCTAATAGCTTCTATTTTCTCAGCATCCACTATTATCCGTTCCTTTGAAATGATATGACTAAAATAATGAATTTCAATCTGAGAAAATGAACACTTGCTCAATTTGGCATACAACTGATGCTCCCTTAATACTTTTAATACCATCCTCAAGTGTTTTTCATGATCTTCCTCCGACTTAGAATATATAATAATTTCATCTACAAATACAATGACAAACTTATCTAAGTATTCTCTGAAAATACCATTCATTAAACACATGAAGAGAACTGGTGCATTTGATAACCCAAATGGTACCAGTGTGAACTCATAATGACCATACCCTGTTCTGAAAGTAGTCTTGCTAATGTATTCTTCTTTGATTCTTACTTGATGATAACCTGACCTAAGATCAATCTTGGAGAACAATTTTGCATCTTTCAGCTAATCAAAGAGGTCATCAATCCTTGGAAAAGGATACTTATTCTTCACAGTTGCCTTGTTCAACTACCTAAAGTCAATGCAAAATCTCAATATCCCATCCTTCTTATTCACAAATAAAACTGGGGCACCCCAAGGTGACACAGTTGGGCATATATACCCCTTCTTCAGGAGCTCTTCAAGTTGCATTTACAACTCCTTCAATTCTGATGTACTGTAACAACCCTAATCAACCATGTCATTATCATGAATGATTGATATTAATTTAATTAATTATTAAAATTACTTTATGGAGACTTTATTATAATATTATTAACATTGGTAGATGAAGTAATTAATGGGAGAGATAAGGTGGTTGAGGAATTAATGGGGGGGAAGGCGGTTGGAGAAATGGATTCGAGGGAGGAAGATAAGGGAGAGGGGATAACATGGGTAGAGGGATCTTTGGTTTTGAGATATTTTGGTTTATGGGAAGGTAAGAAAATTGGGAGAGGAAGAAGGAGGAGGGAAGGAAACAATAGTTTCACTGGAACAATTTTGATTGAGGACTCTCAAAGGGGCACAGTTGTTGCTGGGAATTTTGGGCTCAGGGGCCAAGAAGCCATAAAGATTCCTAGAGCTAGGTAGCCAGAAAGGATATTCCTAGTTGGCTCGTAGGTTAATTCTCAGCTTGGGGAGTATCAACATCATAAACACCATCATCAACTTCAGGTTCAACATCAGGTTCAGGTAAATACCTTATGCATTTTCTTATTGTTGTTATCATTATACTAATGTTGATCATTATATTGTTTTTAATCATTATACTACTATTAGTATGTTGTTAGTATGCTCCTAAACTGTCAATTATTATGATGGAAAGGTAATTAAAGAAATAGGTTAGAAACAATTTTTGTATTTATATTTATTTTATGAGGCTCTGTATTTATCAGGCCTTACAAATGGTATCATAGCCTCATTTCAAAACTGAAACCTAGGGATTTCCCATCCTCATAACTTAAATATTATTCTATATGCTCTATAAATAACCCAGAAAAAAATGGATATGCAGCCCTGAAACCCTTTAATCACGACTAGTAAATAACCAGAATTAACCCAGAAAGATCAAATATATATATATATATATATATATATATATATATATATATATATAAGAGACTACCCAGAAGACTGAAATGAAGAGATAACATGAAAATAACCATGAAATGTCTATGAAAATTTCATGAACTTGTTCACCTGTACAAGTGAAATCCTTGAAAGGAGATATATAAATAGAAATAATTAGACATATATATAAATAATATATATATGGAAAATATATACGAGTGTAAAAACAAAATGTATATATAAATCTAGGCCCGAGGGCCAAGCTCCAGCTTCACGCAACCTGGAAGCAAAGCATGAAGCATCATCAGGATAACCTATTAGTTAATATTCTATGTTAGCATTTAATCAGATTTTATCAATAGATATATAGAAAATAGTTTCTTCATTTCAGTTTATGTCATTTCTGCAAAAAAAAAAATCAATTACTAATTTAAATAATTATTTTTTAGAAAACTCATAAACAATTGAAAAATAAGTTCACAATTCCATTCAAATTTAATTTTAGGCATATTGCAGTTACTTTGTTGAGAAGAATGCAAGAAAAATTCAATGCATTTACAAACAAAATGGAAGACTCGTGTTTAAACCAACACCTGAGCATCTACACATAACACATATGACCACATGATTAACAAGCCTATCACACCAGCACCCAATGACCAAAGAGCCAAGCCTTCGAGGGAAAGAGAGCATGAGAGCATGCTCTACAAGTCTAAACTAACAATAAGTGCACTCAACATAAGCCATAAGAAGGGATCCCCCGAAGATAGAGAATCATTGTGCAGTACGTATCATAAAAAAATAAATATAGTGACCAAGCATTAATGAGAAGGCACGACAGAGCCCACGAGGGCATTCTTTTCTCAACGACCAAGAACCAAGAACCAATACATGAAGGAGGAGCCCGTGAAGGGGGCATTATTGTGCAAAACACATTTCATTGGGCCCGAGGCTCATAACCAAATCTCCAGTTCCAATTTTATACCACAAATCCAATCACCAAATTTCCAAACGGACCGTGCGCTAGAACCACTGTTAAAAGAAGAAAATCCTCTGGATCCTCGACCCCCGAAGGTTTCATACCCAAAACCTCCACTTCCAGATTCCTCCTTATATGCACCAGACTTGAAACAACTGGAGCAACTGGCGAAATTGTGAGTGTCACACCTGCCTGAAGAGCAATACCAGTTGTCGGGTCTCACATCTGAGCCTCCCCTATAGCTAAAACCCCCATTTCCACCACTTCCACCGCTGCCTCCAGTGCTGCTTCCATACCCATATGACCCAATAACTCTATTGAATCCCCCATAATCGCCTCTTTCACCGCGAGACCCTAATTCAGAACCAAATTTATATCTCGTAGTCTTCACTGAAACGAAATCATGCTTGAACCTAAGTCCAAGTGTAAAGAGCCAAAGAATCTTGTGGGTCTATCAAATATTGAAGCCATGAATAAGAACCAATGTTTTTTGGCTTTAAGACCAATCTCAAACAATAAGCCAAGCTCCTGAGAACTTTAAGAAGTCACCTGGCAAATTTTACAACACAACTCGCCGCCCAAGAATGAATATTGAGGATTTTAGAAGGAGAATATAGTGCTCAAGATCAAACATCATGTCTAAGACCAAGAATTAAACCTCCGAGGACGATACCCATGAGTCGATATCTATATGATAAGCATCAAGCCAAGTGGATGAGAACATTAGCAACTCACCAGTTCA